>VDFB02374871.1:0-103288 GCA_007258455.2 Sequoia sempervirens | reverse complement strand
AGAGAAAGTTGTAGAGAATGAGGTGAAGTTGGATTATGTGCGTACTAAGGATTAGATTGTTGATATTTTCACAAAGGATCTTCCAAAAGATACTTTTTAGTATCTCCAAGAGAAGTTAGGGGTTATTGGGCCCCTTCTTTCACTAGATGCATGAGTGTGTGCATTTGTTCAAGAAGCATTTCAAGATACATTCTTGGTCCTCGACTGATGTTGAAGGTTACCTCTCAAGGGGAGTAGGTGGTAGTGTTTGTTGGATGGTGTAGTCATATGGAGCATATTGTGTGCCCCTAAGGGGGAGTGTGTAGAAAATTAAGTATAGTAAAAGTGCAAGTACTTATTGGTGTTGTAAGTAGTGTGAAAGGGGTGTATGTAGGTGTTTCCCTTTGAATTTTGTCACAGGGGGAGAGAAAAAGAGTTCAATGTGGGAAAGAGAGTTGGTTATATATATGGCCCTTTTCCATTGATGTGAAAGGGGGAGAGAGAATATAAAAAAAATGGAGAGTTGGTTGAAAAACTATAGTGCAAAAGTGAGTATGGTCCGAATACCATAGGGGGAGAAAGAAAAACATGTTGAAAAACTTGTATATATGGGAGAGTATTGTTTGAGGAAAAAAGGAGGAGAGTGTTCTAGAGTGCAGGTGTTGTTGGCATTGTAGGATAAGAATTATATGAAGAAAAATGATGAAGAGTAAAGAGTTGTCCTAGTCAAGGGGAGTACAACTTATTGCAGTATTACTATTGGTTGCTTTTGTTGTTGATGGTTTTTCAGAAAGTAGGTGTTTCCATCAATGAAAAAGGGGGAGATTGTTAGAATTTTGGAGATGTTAGAAGCTTGAGTTTTTTGTGTGTTGCTTGGGTGTTGTCATTGATATCAACCCAGGCTTGTATAAAGAGAATGTTGGAATGGTTGGTATTGATGCATGACCAACACATGTTGGTATTGTCATTGGTGTCCTACTTCATTACAGTTGCAAAGGTTGTTGGACTAACTTATGTTTGGGAAGATTGTTGTAGTTGGAATTTTTTTCATGTTGTAGAATATGTTAGTAATGTTGTTGATGAATTTGGTTCACTTGGTTTCCAAGTGATTTTGAGAAAATTTGAATAAAATAGAGTTTAGTGTGACAAAGTGGTGTTCAGTGTTTTTCTGCACATTTCTTCATGATTGAATATATGCTCATGTGGTTTGTACATGATGATCAAAGTTATTCAGAGGTGTCATATCTAGAGTTTTAGGTTCTGGATGATGCTGCAGTGGAAGATGTGTTTGACAATATGTTTGTCTAGTGAAACAAGGTGTCTAGGAGAAATGAGATTGCTTTGCATTTTTCCATAGTAAAGGTTCTGGTGTTGCAAATTTGGGAACATGCTTATATTGACTATATATACCTTCCCTTGAAGTTTTAGGTATTGAGTTGTTCCAAAAAGTTGTCGAATGTGTTAGATGTATATGCCAATATGTCTGGTTGCACAAAATGAAGGTGTTATTAAGTTTCAAGTGGTTTCAGTATTTGTGGCAAATATTATGAGATGTGAAATGTTTTAGTGTGGTCCACGAGATGTTTTTGGACCTAGAGAGGTGTTTTTAGAGTCACTTGTTAGTGCTAGTGTAGGTTTGGCCGACCTGGTGTGATAGCGCTAATTACAGAGGATAATTATTGTTTGAGGAAGTGTTATGTTTGTGTAGATTTGCGTCCCAATTAATTAGTGGCATGGTTTGGATTCACTTCTTTATATTGTGGAAGTGTTTGGTGCTGACCTATTTGGTGTTGCATACGTTTCCTTAAGGACAACCTAATTGAGAATTTTTTAGGTCATGGATGGCATAAATGCAAGGAGAATTGTTTTGTGGATTAAGTGTAGAGTGTAAGATGTGAAATATGTGAAAGTGATCAAGTGTAGTGATTTTAAGTGTTATCCTTAATGCTTATGACTTCCAAATGTAGTGAGTAGAAGGTGTCAACATTTTAGTCTATTTGATGAGTTTTTTTTTCTTCAATGGAACTGTATCTTTGGCATATGAGAGATGCATGTTTAGCAATTCAAATTGGTAGTGATGTACCCCTTCTTCTATTCTACTTTCTTCTGGATAGTAAGTTCTTTGGTAGTGAGCCACCATCAGTGATACTTTCTTTATCTTTCTAGGTAGTGAGCCCTTGGAAATGAGCCTTATTATATTTGGTGTTGCAATTCATATATGAGTGAGCTAATCATCATCGTGGTTTTTCCCTTCTTGGGTTTTCCACATATATATTGTCTTTTTATGTGTTTGCATTAATTCTTTACATGTTTACGTTTTCTTAATGCATGTTAAGGGTTTAAGGGTCAATGTGGATATGAATGTTGATGAGGGTTCTTGATGTTTTAAAGTATACAACTAATTCACCCTCCACCTCAGTTGTCTTGTGCATCTAACCAAGTTAACCCCATGCCTAGTTGTTCATAATAAAAAAAATCTGCACTATCCCTAATCCATAATAAAAAATCTTACCCATAAGAAAATAACCCACTTCACTACCACTTCACCAAGCATACTTGGAAAGAAAACAAATCAAACATAAAAAAATACCTACATGCAAACACATTCACAAAGTCATAATTAGATTCATAACCTACAAGCACACCCATTTAATCATGATTACTGACTTGCCATAAATCCTCATCTATGCCCATAGGGATGAATCCTTCCCAAACTCGACATAATAATTACCCTCCATCCCACATTTGGAAAGAGATATGTTTTCTTTGTTGATTATGTTTATTTTTATGATTTTATTTTCAAATCCACAAAGTCACCTAATATAGAAAACCTAGATCTATCCATATCTTGGTGTGTTTTGGATAAAGTGTGAAATGGGGCATGATCATTTTTGTATGGCATATTTTTTATTTTCCTTTACATAACCCACCTATTATTCTTACTACCTTATGTATAGGTCGATGATTGTAGCATACACTTCAAATTATTTCTCACATAGACCCATCAAACCATATGATTGTGTCACCAAAAATTTAGGCATGTGTTACCTTTCCATCTATGACCCACCTAAGCTCATAAAAAGCATTGTTCTTTCAAGAATATTTGTTATTTTTCTGTGAGTCTGAAGTCCACACAAAGGACACATAGGAACCATTGGTCATATATACCATTGGGGCATGATATCCTTTTCTATATTAAATTTTAGGATTTCTCACAATATTTTTTCTAGGATTATCAAAACCCTCTCTCTCTCAAGAAACCCCTTTCACATCCTACCATGATTTTGTGCCCCCCCACCCATGCCTGATTATATTTTGTATCATGAACAAAAAAAAAAACTCATCATAGCCTATCATGCATCACTTGTCATTTAACCCAATCATTACCTATTAGTCATTTTCTCATTATCCATTTTTGTATTTTATATATTCATTTAATCATTGTCCATTAACCATTTTACAAATAATCATTTCATTATCTACCATTTTTCATAATCATTTAACACTTAATCATTCATTTTACATAATCATAATAATTATTCATTTTCATTTAACTATTTTTACATAATCATATTCATTTTTATCCATTTTGTATTTACCACTATCCATTTTTTATTTTTCATTTTTCAATCATTAATCATTATCCATAAGCATAATCATCATCCATAAACTGTTGCATAATAAAAATCATTCACCATTTTATAATCATAAAAATTATATTACAATACATGCATCCATAATCATAATAGAACATATATCATACACATTAGTCCATCACATCATGCATAAAGATGTCAACATCACATACATATATATAAATTACATATGCATCTCATACATATCTACACAAATCACAATAATATAAATTGCATCCTAACATATCCATCTAACCATACATGTAAATATCTACATAATAAAATCATCCCCACATCTCATAATAAAGTCCATACAACACACATCATCACTCTAATGCTCATGATCTCATATAAATAAAAATATTGTCATGATACAAATATATGAAAGGTCTCTACCATATACATCCAAAAAAAATTTGATACCCCTTTAGGGTATAATCCAAAATATAATGTAAAGCACCTATCTCGCAATAGCCCCCTCTGACCATGCACTGGCTATAAAGCTAGGATCTCATTGCTTTGTTGGTATTTCCCACTTATATAGTGTATGGTAGTATTGCATCTCCAGTGGCATGCAAATCAAGTTTGCAACTATATCTTGCATCCCCTATCCAACCATGACCTACCGAGAAATATCCTGCTCCTTCTGTAACCTAACCACATCCACTAATCCTAGGTTGCCATGGCTCGAGCTGCATCTCTTTCTATTGTAATAGGGGTAAGATATGCTCCTCCATCTTTTCCTCTAGCCCCATCCAATAGTCCCTACAAATGGACTACCTCCACTCATGCCATATCCCACTCTCCTATCAGTTGTATCTTCTCATGTCTAAGTTGATCTCACTCTACTATCACAAGGACCATCTGCACCTGTATGCCACCATCATCATCAAATTGATCCTCATCATCCACATCCACATCCTCCTCCATACCCCTCTCCTCTACTCTACCTACCTCAAGGTCCCTCCTCTACCAAACTCATCAAAACCCATCATCTCCTTCATCCCCATAATCACCATCATCATCCTCATTTTCATCATTGTAATCCTCCTCCTCAACTAGGGAAAGTTGATCTTGCAAGATCATCAATCATACTAGCATCAATTGTGACCACCAAGCATCATACTTTGCTATGGTACCTACATTTGTCACTACCCATCATGGATCCCAAGGCACCGCTAGAGTATCTCACTAATCTTTCCTAGCTATATAGGGCTCAATGTAACCACCCCATATCCCCCTCTCCTGCACTATTTGTGCAAACACGACCTCTTGCATGGATATAGTCTTTTGTAAGCCAAACTACCTCATAACTCGAATTGGAAAATATTGCTCAATGATAATGGGTGTACAACCAACTAGATAGTGGGTCCTCTGAACATATAACATATATACATCCTCCTCCCATTTCTTTTAATCATGGTATGGGTACCAAATAAATCTATCTATCTTGTCTATAACCCATCTCTGGTAGGTTAAATCCCTATTAAAATTGTGAAAAATATGAGCCATAGGGTCAAACAACGAACAAAGACACCTTCCACATAAGAGAACTGTAAACAATAATATGCAATATTCCTCAACAAGAAACAAGCTACAAAATGAACCTCAAGAATCTTCAAGGAAAACAAGATTCCTCAAAGGTTGAGAGTTCTATCAAAGGAATTATAATACAATGAGGGTTGAGTGCTATATAGGAGTAACCCTAAATGACAAAGGGATTAGATCATGACAATTTTTAACATCTCATGCAATGAGATAGAATGAACTAATAATATATCTCTAGTTAACATAGAAAATCACTCCTAAGTTTAGCTTAAGTGCATGAGAATAAATTAGACTATTAATTAATTAATTAATTATTAGCTAATGCATGATTACTCTAACACCCCCCCTTAAGATGAACTTAGGGAGTAGCTAAAAAACCTAAAAAGAGAATGCATGATGGGTCCTAACAAATAGGTCTTGGTGAGGTACCCATGCATAAATAATCTAATCTCTCACAATTGAAGAAAAGGAGAAAAGCTCATGAGAAAAGCTCCTCTCCAAAAGAGAGAAAGGAGGAATTAAGGACTAAAAATCCTCCAAAACAAGGTGAAGGACTAAGAAGCCTCCAATCAAAACCATATCTAAAAAATGAGAGGAACATGTAGAACATCATTGAAGCATGAAGAAGTTGTAGACAATTATCAAAAGATGACTGATATAGTGCTGAAATGAAGAACCTCCAGAAATAGTAATGTAAGAGTGTTCATATGATAAATGCTCCATCTCATCAAAATGCATGGGTAACCATCTATTGATGTACACTGCATCCACTTAGTACATAGGAACAAGAACTAGATAGATAGATAACTTAAAAAATGAAACCAAGGAAGCATTAGAACCAATGATAGAAACCTCCCAATAATGTTGAAAATGGAGAGCCAAGATAGGTACACTAAAACTATGTAAAGAAAAGAAGTGCATGTAGAAGAAACAATAGGTAGAAATAAAAGCAAACTAAGACACACACATGAGGCAAGAATCACTAGGATTCACTACTGTCGTGGAAGGGACACTCACTTGAAAAATGTGCAATGCAAAGACAAAGGAAAACATCAACCCTGTTGTGCAATTTTGCACACACGCCCCACTTGGAGTAGGGACCCTCTATTTTTGATTTCAGATGTCTCTTGGACCTTTGGTTTTTATTGGATTTGTCCTTTCAGGGTCTTGGGATGTTGGTCTTGCTTACCTTGGTCTTGCACTGAAGGTTGAATCGATCAAACTTGGCTTTTGATGGAAGTTCAGGTTTTGACCTGGGTCCAGGATTTTCTGGCTCACTTGGATTTTTCCGGATCCTGGTTCATCATCTGTCAATGTCGGATTTTCCAGAGTTCGGGTTTCTGGTCAAATATGGGATTTTTCGGCTCACGCAGATTTTCCCGGACTTCGTCGGAGTCCCGAAGGGGTGCGTCGTCTGTGGAATTCATGCTCACCAGGATAGTCCGGCTGGCTTGGATTCTTTCAAAATTCCATTTCGACCTCGGGTTTCCGGATTTCCTCAATATGTCTTATCGGTCATTAATGCTTGAGGTACATCTTCTCTGGCATGAGTGTGGATGAATTTAAGGTCTTTTGGCACTCTTCCTGATTTCATTATTCATTTTCTATTTTCTCTAGCGCTTGAGTTTGTTCTTTTGAGCTTTGGTCGTTGGATTTGGTCTACTCGTGTATGGATTCCTTGGGCGTTTGTGTTGATATTATCGCCATAGGGCACCCTGATTCGTAGTGATCGCCTTGGGCTTGAGGTTTGGTCAGATTTAATCCATGGTAAGTCATTGTTGACTTCTCCTATTGTTTTGCGTGTGTGATTGAATCTTTCAGGTTGTTGATGATTATTTGGGTTGGCCCTTCTTGTTTTCATGGTTACATATTTATCAAATTAGGGTTTGAACTCACCTTTCCATGGGTTTTAATGCCTGCACTATGCATCCCTTTGTTATCAATTGAATGTTGGGTATACCCCTGTGTTAGGGCGTTGCCTTGTTGGTGCGTCATCTGGTATAATTTGTGAGGGTAGGGTTTCAGTATGTCTGCCCAAGGTTGTTAAGTTTGGTGGAGTTGTCATGACCCTCTTGTCCTGTGTCTGGCTCTACCTTGTTCGCAGCACTTGAGACCCAGGTGTGCCCTAGTTTAATCATTTTGAGGGAGAGTGCCTGAATTTTGAGCTTGCTCTAACTCTCATGGTGGAGGTTTGGCTGTTAACATTAGGGCATCATTATTTCATCGCAAGGATCAACCATTTGAGAGTTTTGGGAATTTAAATTTAGGTACAATCAAAATTTGGCTTATTGGGGTTGAGTTCATGTTCATCGGATTCCAATAGGGGGCTTGTATGATCACTTGATTAACGGTCTGCACATCAAACGATCGTTGGGTTTCCTAGGTGTCCGTGGAATTTCTGTGCACCCAGATTTTCCTGGATTTTGCCTTTTCCCTGGAGTATGATGAGTTCCCAGAATTTCAAGCTATCCGCAGAAATCCGAACTATCTGGATTTTGCCAGTTTTCTGCCTGGTTCCACTTGATTTTTGATTTTCGAAATTGGGATAATGAATCGAATATTGGATAATGATTTCTTGTTGTTTAATGGGTGAATCTTATGATAATCATGCATTTATTTTGTCCATATTGATGATTTATTTGATGAAATGATGTTTTGGCTACGGGAGTCCGTCTGGGTCAGATTTCTCTGAAATTCTGCCCCGACTGGATTTTCCCGGATTGCCCCATTTTCCTAGATTTTTGAGATTGATAATTAATGATTTATCTTAATGATTTCAAGTGGTTTCGAGACTAACCTTTTGATTGAAATATGGATGATAATTGGATTTTCATGAGGCTCTTTTATGAATGCAGGCTGAATCGAGCAAGGCGGTGGAACAAAAATCCAAGGGAGATACAGAGGGATCCTTAGTTATGGATGCTGAAAGAACAAGACTGGATATGAATAATTAGTTTCCGGATAGTAAGGTGGCTTCAGTTTGGTCAGAGGTATTAGACACCAATGTAGGAGCTTGGAGATATGAAGAGTTCAAAGAAAGATTAGCTCAGAAGGATTTATCGGTCCTGACCAAGGGAATGGTGAAATTCGGACTGGCTCATGTGGCAGGATTTCCTCCTGCGGTTCAATGCTATGAATTGATATTGGAGTGTGCCTAACATTATGACTTTGATATGCAGAGGATTGTCAGCACTGATGGGAGAGTATTGGCAAACTTTAATCCAGTTTCCATTGCCTATGCATTTGATATGCCAGACTTATCATGTGTGTGTGCCTTGGACATGGACTTGGCTAGGACTTATTATGAGGATGAACCTACCAAACCCAACAGATGATCAATTCCTAGCTGGAAAAGCCAAACTCTCATTTCTCCAAGCTGCCTAAACAGTTACATAGGGTCAAGTTCTGACAAGATATATATGATGCAATCACACTGTTAAGTAGGGTGGCAGGCTTGAAGAGTACTGGGGCATTGGAGAATTGGATGGTGCATGTCATAAACAGGATTGAGCAAGGCATCAATTACCATTGGGCAGGGATTATCAGTGCAATGATTGATAGGCAGATGAGAGATGTGCTGGAGACCAAGAAATTCACCATGACATCTTATGTGGTATATGTACTTTCCAGATTTTATCCATACAGGGGATTGAGTCCAAAAGGAACATTTGGGAAAGATGCCATCTATGAGGTGTACCCTGAGCTGCACCTAGGGAATCTGAATTATAGAAGAGAAAATGATGCATTCACTATGCATATTACTAGGTTGCTTCAGAATGAAGAGCATGTGAGAATTTCTGATGGAGCCAAGGAATTGATTAAAAGATATGGAGCCTAGTTTATACAATTCCCCACCTTTTCCTTTATCAGAATTGATGGGTGTCTGACTGCTCCATACAGATTGCCAAGATATCCCACTGGCCATATCATACTCTTGGAGGTTACCCGACAAACATGTGATTTCAATGCTGTTGTTAAAAAGTTGAAGCACAAGATAGGGTTTGGTGGGGATTTTCTTTTGAAAATTGGTATAAGTGAGGTTTTCCCTTCAATCCAATCAGCTCAAGCATCAGGGGAGGAGTTGACTACTTTTGGTTTCTCTTTCCATTCTAAGAGGGTAAATTTTGACATCACTGGCGAAGCACAGAAGAAGGCTACTAAATAATATCACCACAAAGATGATCTAAAGGACTACTGGGCAAACAACAAGGATGAATTTGAGGTGAGAAAGAAAAAATATTCTAGGCTTGTAGTTGATGTAATCATAATGTACAATGTCAAGTTGATTCCTGATCAGTTAGAGGATGACGGGAATTTAGTCTAGGATCATGCATTTGAATTAGTCAAGGACAGACCCATTGGAGAGATAAATTGGTCAGAAAGTGAGATAACTGAGCTGGAGGAATTAATGGCTCCTATTATGAAATCCACCAAGTCATGGCTGAAACATAAAGTATGGGAATTGGAGAGCGAGAAGGTACCTTGCACCTTCAATCTGATGGGAAATTTGAATGCTCATTCTACCTCAGAGGAGTCTGGTGAGGATGATTCTATAGGAAAAACTAAGGTAGGCTCACCTTTTAAGATTAAAATCAGAGCCCCTAAAGAGAGTGAGTCTGAATAGAAAATAAAACCCAAAGGAAAGAAGAGGAGTCGTACTTTGAAAATAGGTAAGTCTATAGAATAGGAGGAACTTGAGAAAGCAGAGAAAGAAGACACTCCTCTAGAGCCAAACAGGACGAGGACAACCAGGGCTTCGAAGAAGAAAGATAAAGAAACTTCTAAGGATGAGGCAAACCCTCCTATGGTTGATGTGGAAAGCTCAGGAGAGAAACCCCAGGTTTATTCAAGAAGGTCAAGAACTCCATCTCCCAAGGAGACTATGCAAAAGGCATATCCTCTTCCAATGGCATCCCCTGTGGAACAACAAAAAGATACCTCTCCTTCATTGGGTGTACCTAAGAAAACAACTCATGAAGAACATGAGACCAGTGAGGAAGTAGAACCGTTTAAGGATGGGGAACTTTATGGTGCAGCTTCTGAGTTCAAGGTAGGAGATGTGGAAATGCATTCTTCTCCATTGGTATAGTATGAGGATTCTCCTACAAGTAGTAAAGATAATAGATCCCCTGAGAAGGAGGATGTTCTTGTTAAGAATCCATCACCCCTGCAAGAAGAGGAGCGAGAGTTGGAAAACAAAGGTGATCAATCTCCTGAAAAGGAAAGGGATGAGACGGTAAATCAGCATGAAGAGGTTAAGGAGGATGAAATCCAGGTGGATCTTGCTGTTCCAGATTGGTTAAACAAAGAGATTAGAAGAAAGTAGGTTATTGTTAAGGACACTCCTCTTAACTGGGATGAAATGTTGGCTAAGATTGGAAAGGGTAAGAGGAAGAAGGTAGCCAAGGTGGTTTCTAAGATCGAAAGAGATGAAGCTAGTAACAGGGTTATTCATATTGCTACCCCTGCTGCTAATAAAAGTAAAGATGAGGTCATCGGGAAGGATTATGATATACATAATATCAATCTTGGGCCTACCTCTATGGAGCAAGACATTGAAGAATATGAAGGGTCTAGTGCAGTGATCATTGAAAGATTGAGGAAGGAAACACAGTCTAAGCATGAACTAAAGAAAGAGAATGAAAGGCTTAGGAAATGTCTAGAAGATTTGATGAAGCCTTTACAATCTTTTCACCCATCCTCTTTTGCTACTGCTAGTTTCCTGCCGAAGGAGACCATCTCTGAAATAGAAAAGATGAAAGCTTCTACTTTGGCTATAGTAAATTGGTTGAAGGAGGTACAGGCTAAGGGAGATGATGCAATAAAGGAGATCCTTTCAACTAGAAAGGATGCAGTAAGGGCTAAGGATTGGTTGGATAATGTTTTATCTCAAGATAAGGAGGACACTGATCTCTTACTGCAGAAAACAAAAACAATCATGGAGTATGGTAAGGATCAGCTGGTGGTTGATGGGATCCTTTCTTCATCTAAGGTTAATGATCCTTGGGAGTGGTTTGAAGACCTACAAATCTGGCAGAAGGTCATCAAGAAGATCTATAAACAAAGGAAGCAAATTGATGGAAATTTAACTAATGCTTATGATGGATGCATAACCTTTTTTGAGATAATGACTGGCAGGAGGAAGATCACCCCTAAGTACTTGAGTTTTGAACAATTGAAGAAATGGTGGCATGATGTATATGCCCCTGATATTGAAGATTCTGTGATAGGGCACCAACTGGATGATGCGGCTACTTATCTGGCTATGATGGATAAATATCTTGCATATAAGGGTGATTGGGATAAAACAGTTAGGCAGTCAAAGGAAGAGATTGACTCAATCAAATGTCAGCTCAAAATCCTACCCTTGCCACTTGTTGCTGAGTTGGATAGGGTACTCTTGAAAGTTCATGAATTGTTGGATCAGAACAAGGATAAGGGAGGCGGTAGTTAATACCATGCCACTTTGTGATTTGTGCTTCCCTATTATTATAGGGCATGTATTGATCTGAGTTGCATTGGGGAATGTATTGTGGCCGACCTTGATGATGTACTGACATTTAATGTATGCCTTATTTTGAATTTCCTGAGGCCGACTTGTTTTGGTTTTTTTTTATTTTGTAAATGTCTGGCTGGGCCGACATGTTTTGAGGGTTCTCTTTAAATTGGCATTCTTGCCTTATTTGTAGGGGTTGAACAGATAGTAGAGAATTAGACAAGCTAGACTAAGAGAAGAGCTAGAGCATTTTGTAGTAGAGATAGTATTTAGTTCTTTCAAGCAGGTGTTGTAACAAAAAATAGTGGAATTGTTGCTATATTTTGGTGATCTAATACAATTGAAGGCATTGTGGTTTCTTTGGTGAATTCTTTTGTGTTAGTTTATCTTGCATGGTTCCTGTTGTTCCATCTTTTGAAATTGCTTGAAGAAATTGGATTAATGTTAGATTCAGAATTAGATTAATTTGGTGAATAATGTTTATGATTTCATGTTTGGAATGTTTGTAGCAATCTCTGGTCTATACTCCCAGTAACTATTTGATTGTAGTAGACTGGTGAAGTCAACCTGGACCATACATCTATTTGTGCTTAGTTCGATTGTGGATGAATGTCTATGATTTGAAAATCTGTATGCCTTAGAAGATTGCACCTTTCTTGTGATATTGCATTGTGGGTTAAGCAGGAATTGGTTATTTGCGATTGGTCCATTCCAGGTATCTATCATTTGCATTGTTCATCTTAGAAATAGTTTAGATTTCATTATACCTCTTACACCCTCATCTTTTGCTGTTTCTTTATCATTTGGTTAGATTTAGGATTTAAGATCATCATATTGCAAAATTTGATAAATTGGAAAGATACAGTTTGCTTGTAGTAAGGCCCGATTGTGATTACCAACATTTTCACATATTATCTGAGTTGTTTATGCATTGTCATGACCTGACACCCGAGAGACCTTGCGGGGATTTTCAGCAATTTATTGTTGAAGATTATCTTTCAAGAGAGATAGAATATTATTTTCTGTTTGAGTTGTTGCTGTGCATAAAACACCATCAAAAAACCCCCCATGGAACTTTATATCATAGTGTGACTACACAAGGCACAATACGATGTGTGAAATACCTAGAAAGTATACACCAAAATGGCACTATCTTAGTGTGTCTATAAAAGAGAAAATAATGCAAAAGATGTATTCAATACCAAAATAACACAAAAAACTATAAATACATGTAGAAAAACAAAAAATGAGTCATTCCATACAAACAAAAAGTTTCCAGGATCTAAGACATCCAAGTAATTCACCAAAATGTGAAAAAAGAAAAAACTAAATAAAATGTACCTAGAGAGTAATCTAGAAAAAAAAATGCATAGATAGCTATGACAAGATTTGAAATACCATCCCAATGCCACTGGAGTTGTGAAAAATGAAGAAACGTGTCAAAATTTATGAGCTTGGGACTAAAAATAGAACCTCTGACTTCAACAGGCTATAGAATGCACCAGAAAAAATGGTCATAAGACCTACACCATTAGAAAGTTGATGGAACTATCTTTCTAATGATATATCATTCGCCTAATTTTGATATTGTAATCCCAAGTTATGGCCAAAAGAAAAAACACCTCCTTTGGGGACAAATAGGGTTTGAAGGGACCCCTATCATGCAACCATACCATTGACACCAGTAGAATATTTTGTAAGAATATTCCTTTGCTACTAGAAAAAATATGGCCCCTACATAAAAATTGGTGACAAAATATTCTCTTGATGTGCTCGGAATATGCCAGATGCCGGTAAAGAGATTTGCTAGTCAATAAATAAAGTCATTGTTGAATACAATTTTGTGTTGCTAGAAAAGTTGCAGAGCAGGATGCCTGGAAAAAAATTTGGTGCTTGAAAATGATGGTCAAGAGGTGCATAGAAGGCCACCATCAGTGGGTGTAAAATTATGAAAAAATGAGCCACAAGATAAAACAACGAACAAAGAAACCTTCCACACAAGAGAACTACAAACAATAATATGTAATATTCCTCAACAAGAAAAAGCTATAGTTTTGAACCTCAAAAATGTTCATGGAAAATAAGAGTTCTCAAAGGTTGATAGTTTTATCAAAGGCCTAATTATACAATGAGGGTTGAGTGCTATATAGAAACAACCCTAGATGATAAAGGGATTAGATCATGACAAGTGTCAATATCTCATGTAATGAGATAGAATGATCTAATAATAGCTCTCTAGTTAACATAAAAAATCACTCCAAAGTTTAGCTTAAATGTATGAGAATAAATTAGATTAATAATTAATTATTAGCTAATACATGATTACTCTAACAATCCCCTAATTGCTAGTGCAAAAAAAAAGTGCAATAGAGTAGCACCTCAACCCAATTTTTGACCATCCCTATAGACAATCAAGTGCATCTCTCTATAGAGATCTTCCAAAATGTATGCACCTCATTTGATCACTGTGCCCTTCAACAACATCCTATTTAGCATAGCTTCCCAATTGACAACAAATCCCCGTGACTGCTAATCAAGTACCCAACACCCATCATAAACACTATTGTAAATAGAGATAGCTCTAGCAACACTGCCATCCTTGCCTCCAGATCAAACTTGATCCCCTAACAAGCAAATCATCTATCATGAACACCCATGTCATCACATCCTCGATATACATCAGATCATTCTGTACAAGCTACCCCCACATAGGGTCTTAGGATTTGCCACACATCATCTAGGGTCACAATGGCCTCACCATTGGGTAGCTAGAAACTGATAGTATCGTTGTGCCACCATTCTACTAGGGTTTTCATCATCACTTGATGTGACCTCGACTGGGGTATCTTGGATATGGGGAACAAGCCCATCAAGCACAACCACTCCTCATCCATCTCTATGAGTTGGTAATGTAACTTATTCATCACCCTAAGTTGCCACTCACATGATTGTAGAGTCACTAGAGGCTCCTGCATCATACCATGAACTAGTGTTAGTCCTTAAATTAAAATAAACCACTTTCACTTCAATCCAAAAAACCCTGTGCATACTTACATTTTTGCAAACACACACTTTTGTCTAGCGCAAGTGTCATTTCTAACGCAAGCACATCCTTACCTTGTGCAAGCACCATTTTTTATGCAAGCATGTCCTTAACCCATGCACACAAATTCTCTAATGCAAGTGCATTATTGACCTATGAAGGATTTTTTTTTGATGCAAGCATGTACTTAGCCATCTGAGGTGTGTAATTGTGGAACACGAGAGTTACTCTAGTGCAAGCATGACGATCGCCAATGCAAGCACCTTTCCCTCACATGCAAGCACCATTTTAGGCACAAGTGTGATTCCCCAAAAAGTGTCAATTGATGAGGCATGAGCTATAGAACCAAGATCCTAGATCTGCATAAACATGAGAAAAAAACACATTAGAATATTCAAATGCAAGCCAAGATCAAATTTCCCCATAAAATCCATTAGCAATGCTCAAAATAAGAATAAAAATAAGAACACAATGAAAAAGAAAAGAGAGATCAAATCCTATTAAAAACATGCAAACTCTTGATCTTATGGGGGAGTTGGTGCCAATTTGATGTGGAAATTTCCCCTTTCCCCACTCCTATGCAAGCTTTTGATGATTTGGTGATGATTGATCCACTTGGTGATTGCTTCAAATGAACTCCATGGAGAAAACTTGTAATAACCTAGCTATGCTTTGATGAATTTATGAAAATGCTAATACTTGAAGATGAAATTGAGTATAGTAAGTTTGCTCAAATTGTGGATGATCAAATGAGGATAGAAACCTCTTATTTATAGAAAGACAAGATGGAGAAGTACCCAAAATGAAGCAATGCGGGACTAACTTTCAACCAATGGCCAAATGCCACTTGTCAAGATGTGAATGGGCCAAGGATGTGCACATTTTGATGAATGTGCCCATAAATGCAATTAGGTAGAATTTGAAAATAGTGAAATGACATGTAAGAGGGAAAAAGGAATGTATTAAATGCCACTTGGCTCAATGCATAAGATGGAATAAATGTATTGTTGGAAGGACAAAGTTCACTTGGAAATATTTCAAATTTGGAGGAATATTCTCTAAAAGATGCCAAGTTGAAAGAAAATAGACATTTACTAAATGAATTAAATGTATTTTCCTATGCAAGTGGTAAAAGTTAGAAGATGGGACATGGATTATAATTAAATTAATCAAGAGTTAATTAATTTAATGAGGGATTAGATGATGTGACTAATTGATTTAGATTTATGGGTTGATTTAAATCAAAAGATGAGAAGAATGTGGTTTAGATTTAATTAAATAAATATTTTTGTTTTATTTAATTAAAAGGGAAGAATGTTAGCTTAAATTAAATAAGAATTGATTTAAGTTAATAAGATGACCTTAGAGATTTAATCAAATAAAAGGGATTATTTAATTAAATAGAGACTCTGAGGTTAATTGAATAAAAATGATTTATTGAATTAATAGGAGATGACAACTTAATTAGATAAAATTGATCTAATCCAGTTAAGAGAGGAATTTGATGACAAGCCAAGAAGATGATTCAGGCGGAAACGATGTTAGAAAATCAGGATCAGGTGTGTAACGTCAATCAATACATTTTTCATGTCTACATTTTGCCCCTCTTTGAAGAAAGACACTTGTTGCATTGTTTCAAAGAATAAACGTGTTGCGATCAAAATTCAAAAAATTTCTAATTTCAAAATTTTCCCCACTACTGCCTTAGTAGGTGAAACATGCTAATATATTGCCCCCTCGAGAGATTGGACAAAAATTTCAATTTTTTGTGTGATCTTGCGAAAAAGGAGGACAAGGTGCTTGATGAGTCCAGAAAGGCTCGAGGAGGTCAAGAAATGAGATTAAACAAAAAAAAAGGTGCAAAAAATGCCCCTTGAATAGACAAAAATAGGATCAGGGGACCAAAACCCTAATAGGACAGCTAAACAGGGTCAAAAGACCCTAATTTATAGGCTTAAATAGGCCTTGAGGGGCCACTTCCAATTCATTTTCACATTTATCCTTAAGAGATTTTGCAACTTTGAGCTCTGAAACCTTCGCGAGATGGCGCAATGACAGCTTCCCTTGCACATTTCTGACCGAGTACAGACACACCAGAGCTTCCTGGCACTAGTCCATCGGCGAGTCAATTTGACCCAACTTGGTTTTTCATTCTTCGTGTGCATTTAATGCTTTAGGAAACTAGATCTTTAGGAGTAGTTCTAAACTACACCACTACAAATTTTAAACAGCACCGCTTGGCCTCAAACTACGCTACCGTCGTGAGTAGTGATGCCATGGCATAGTTTGGAATTTGGATTTAAATTCCAAACCCAACCACATATGAAAAGTGCACCATTGCGTTCTTTAAAAATTAGGGTGTAGGTCAAACTAAGGTGCCTTCACAAACTCTGACACCGCGATGGAGTTTGAGATTCAAACACTCCTAGCGGTGTAGTTTGAAGTTTGCAAACTGCACCACACCCGTAGAAAACAATGTTGAAGTTATGTCGGGATGCCGAGACAAGCCAGGATCAGGATTTTTCTTGATGAATTTTAACATGGTGACTTTCCTGATGTAGGAGGAGGCA
This sequence comes from Sequoia sempervirens, assembly GCA_007258455.2. Taxonomy (NCBI): domain Eukaryota; kingdom Viridiplantae; phylum Streptophyta; class Pinopsida; order Cupressales; family Cupressaceae; genus Sequoia; species Sequoia sempervirens. Next base: position 86,017 of record VDFB02374871.1, on the reverse strand, counting down.
AGAGAGATTTATTCACGTGAGCACAGGTCCCGAGAGCTTTTCAACATTTTAGATGATCTGATCGAGCATCAGCAAGAGCATCTAGGCAGATCGGTCTTTGGTACATTTCCTATGCACTACCCATTCAGACACACCTGGGCATGTTGACAACACTCACTGAGAGATAGCATAGCGAGACATCCTCTTTCCACCTCCCGATAGGTGAGGTGACAGCCACACTAGAGGATGTATGGTGGATCCACAGATTGCCCATCCATGGAGAGTGGGTGATATATGACATAGATGCTGAGAGGGAGGCCTGCTATGACATTATGGGCCTTGATCAGCTTGTTTTCTATGAGGGTCAAATTGAGTTAGAGCATTATAGGCTCTTTGTGTCACCCTTCTGCCTTGTCATTGCAGCCATCATATTGGGTCCCATCGTACTAGATCAATGGGTCCGATACTTCAGTATTGGATGGGGGCTCGCCTGGGAGTGCATGGTTCGGTCATGGGCACTATTTGCATGGGGGCCAGTTCTTCTAGCCTCACTATACAAAGATTTGAATGAGTTTGCTTACCTAGATGGTCAAGCACTTGGTGTTGGCATCACACTCCACATCTGGGCTTGGGAGCACATCGTTGTGCTTCGTCTGAGAGTTGTTCTAGTTCCAATGGAGCTAGATGATCTAATTTTCTAGCGATAGAGAGGAGGTATCTCATTCACTCACACAGGACAATGAGGGATTCCTCATTGGAGGAGAGTTCTTGATGAAATGAGAGAATTTACATGGTGGCCATATCTTGGATGGCTCGCATGGTTTGACGATGTTCAATAGCTCTTCTTTTCTTGGTAGGAAAAACTAATGCAAGGCAGGGAGCACACAATGCTTAAGATGTACCTGCCAAGCAAAGTTCAAAGGTAGTTTAGAGAGCCACAGGATAGGCCAGATGATCAATATGTGGCTATTTTTGCATGGACTATGAATCAGAGCTCCTGGGGCCATTATATTTCTACACATGAGGTAGTGTAGAGCTTTATGGAGCTAGTGGCCAGGCCATGGCCATATAATCAGGGGCAGACCGATGCACAAACCATGCAGGCCTATAGGGATTGGTTCAGGCTACCTCTCTATCTAATAGTGCCAGGGACACCGTCTGCTCGACACAGAGCTAAAGGAAGAGGTCCTCGTCGAGGCCAAGGGGATGGAGATGGGGTCTGAGGAGGTAGAGGACCAACACCTGATCAAGATAGGGGGCCATAGGATCAGCCACCCCTAGATCCATAGAGACTAGAGCAGAGATAGGATCTAGTCCTAGGATAGCAGGACTAGGATCAAGGACAACAGGATAGGGTCCTAACACCACCCAGAGATAGAGATTAGGACCAACCACCCATGCAACCACCTCCCTATCCAGACCTTAGAGATGGCTATATTTTGTAGTTACAGGCACAGGTGCAGGCACTAACAGCTAAGAGAGTTCAGCTATAGTTAGAGTAGGACCAGTCAGTCCAACAGAGATAGGCTACAAAGCTACAGGCAGTGACTGAAATGGGTAGATGGCAACAGCTAGAGAGCATGGATGCATCTTCCTCCCGGAGCACATTATCACTTCAAGCATACAGGGAGGCCATCCAAGAGGCCGACTATTACAAGTTATATTATTATCAGGTCATGCTGCGAGCAGCTTAAGTCCCATATTTTTCACAGAGGACCAGCCATAGACCTGCAGAGGATCATAGAGAGAGAGTAGGTGGCGAGGGTAACAACCAACAGGGTTAGGCCTATTTTTGATTGAGACAGTATTCTTTTTGTGCCCCATGGGCTCATTTTTTATAGCCCCGTGGCCATTGTACTCTATTGACATACACATGTACATTGATCTTATTTTTGTACCATGATAGTGTAGTTATTTTGATGATATATATATATATATATATATATATATATGACGATGTTGATTCAATGTTATATGATGTGTTCTATTCTAATTCTATGCTTTATGGATGCCTTTACTTTGTATATGCTATGCAATGTGGTGCAATAATGCTATGATGCTTATGCCATGATGTTATTTGATGTTATGATGTGCATGATGTTTGAAAGGAAATAAAAAAAAGAGCAATGGAAAGTACTAATAAAGAGAAAATGTTTGAAGGAAAGAGATTACCAAATAGATTGAAGTAGCCAAACCAAGCACCACCAAAGCAAGAGAGACACAAGAATTTGTTAAGGGGAAAAAACAAGAAAAAACCCCAATATTATGAATGGAGGCAAAATGCCTAAAGAATAATACAAAGAGAGAGAGAGATTTAGCTTGCTTGCTTGAATCTTGAAGAAGAGAGGAGAGGCACCTCAATAAGTAGAGGTGAGAAGAAGGAGTTAGAATGTAACTCCCAACTCAATGAATGCCACCATTCATCTATGTGTGTGCAAAGTGTCACCTCTTAAGAGGTGGTTACAAATATTCCTTAATAAAGGAATTAAAAAATAAGCCATCCTCACACATGTGTGAGATGACAAAAAGACAAAAGACTTGTAGGGATTCCTTTGGAATATTCCTACAAGTTAATAAAAAATTACAATTAAAGAATAACCTTTACCAAGTAAAGATTAATCTTCTAACATCCCCCCTTAAGCTTTACTTGGGGAAGTTACATCAAACCCTTCAATGGGTTGTAATCCAAGATTTTTACAATGGAAGAGAAATTTATCTTTACAAAGAGCTTTGGTGAGAATATCTGCAACTTGATCTTCACCTTTACAATACAAAAGAGAAATTTGCTTGTCTTCAATTTGCTCTCTAATGAAATGATTTTGAAGAGAAATGTGCTTGGTCCTTGCATGAAAAATTGGATTCTTTGCCAAAACAATAGCACTTTGATTATCACAATATAAAGGAGTAGGTTCCTTTGGAGGTAGACCCAAGTCTTCAAGTAATCTTCTTAACCATAATGCTTCTTTAGATGCATTTGTACAACCTTTATATTCAACTTATGTAGAACAAAGAGAAGTAGATTGTTGTTTCTTACTATTCCATGAGATTGCACCTGATCCAACAAAGAAACAATAACCACAAGTGGATCTCCCATCATTGGGATCACCTCCTAAATCTGAATCAGTATAACCCTTTAAAGAAAAATCACAATTTGCATCATAAAAAAGACCAAGATTAAGAGTACCTTTAACATATCTTAAAATTATTTTTGCAACTTTAAAATGAGTTTGTTGTGGTTTAGACATAAATCTAGAAACCAATCCAACACTATAAGAAATATCAGGTCTAGTAAGAGTTAGATAATTTAAACTTCCTACTAATTGCCTATATAAAGTAGGATCAACAAAAGGAGTTTCCATATCAACCATTAATTTAGTTCCTAATTCACAAGGAGTAGAAACACACTTTGCATCATTCATTTTAAATCTATCTAAGAGATCTTGAGCATATTTATGTTGAGAAAGAAAAATACCTTTAGGTGTTTGCCAAATTTGCATACCCAAAAAATAATGTAATAGGCCTAAATCAGTCATTTGAAATTGTTGATTGAGTTGAGACTTAACATCACTAATCAAATTGTTAGAACTAGAAGTGATAATTAAATCATCAACATATAAAATAATAATCACAATATCATCTTCACTATGCTTAATATATAAATTGGGATCATTTTTACTTCTAATGAAACCTTGAGATAAAAAGAAAGCATTGATCTTTGAATACCATTCTCTAGGAGATTGCTTTAAACCATATATTGATTTCTTCAATTTGCAAACAAGATTTTCATTACCTTCCTTAATGAAACCCAAAGGTTGAGACATATAAATTTCTTCATGTAAATCACCATTTAAAAATGCACTTTTAACATCCATTTGATGAATAGGCCAATGCATATGAGAAGCTAAAGCAAGAACTAATTTAATAGTGGGCATCTTAGCTACTGGAGCAAAAGTTTCATTATAATCTAAACCTTCAATTTGAGAGAAGCCCCTAGCAACTAATCTAGCTTTAAACTTGCTAACTTCATTATTTGCATTAACCTTAGTTTTATACAACCATTTGCATGAAACAAGATTCTTACCTTGAGGTAATGGAACTAAATCCCAAGTATTATTAGCAATTAAAGTATCATATTCTTCTTGCATAGCCTTTTGCCAATGAGGTTGATCTTTAGCTTGTTCATAAGTTTGAGGATCATTTGAATTCATAATGTTAGACATCAAAGCATGATTACAATAATTTGCCTTTCTTCTTTTAGGTGGATTTTTAGCTAAATAATCCTCACTTTCTTGCAACAAATTTTTAAACCATTTTGGCATTCTTTTAGATGTAGGAGTATCATCACTAGAAGAAGAATCATGAGTAGAGATTTCAACATTTTCATCATCACTATCACTATGAGTAAGAGATGCATTAGGAGGGTTAAGAGGAGTTTCAACTTGAGGATTATCCTCCACAACAATAACTTTATTTTGAGAAGAATCAATATTATGCACTTTAGAACAATCATGAACACCATTTTCAGCAATGCATACATCTCTAGCAACTTTAACTTTGTTAGTAAGAGGATTATAAACTCTATAAGCTTTAGAATGTTCATCATAACCAACAAAAATATGATAAGAAGATTTAGCATCTAATTTTTGCCTCTTTTGTTTAGGTTTGTGAACATAAGCAATTGAACCAAAAATCCTTAAATGCTTAAGATTGGGCTTCCTACCAGACCAAGCTTCTTCAGGAGTTATATCCTTTAAAGCTTTAGTAGGAGTCCTATTGATAATGTAAGTAGCACAAAACATAGCTTCTGCCCAAAATTTATAAGACATATTTTTAGCATGTAACATACATCTAGCCATTTCAACAATAGTTCTATGCTTCCTTTCCGCTACACCATTTTGTTGAGGTGTATAGGGAATAGTTAGCTCATGCTTAATACCAAATGATTTCAAATAACTATTAAAAGCATTGTTCACATATTCTTTTCCATTATCAGTTCTAAGAATTTTAAGTTTAAAACCAGATTGCCTTTCAACAAATTTATGAAATTCAGAAAATATATCAAGAACTTGATCCTTACTATGAAGAAAATAGATCCAAGTTCTTCTAGAAAAATCATCAACAAAAGTAAGTGCATACCTTGATCCTTGGATGGAGTTATTCTCCATGGGTCCCAAAAGGTCACTATGAACTAGGTGCAACTTATGAGTTGCCCTCCATGATTGACCATGTGGAAAGGGCTCCCTATGCATCTTACCACTCATGCATCCTGTGCATACAATTTTAGATGGAACAATACTAGGCAATCCATCTACCATATTAAGCTTTTGCATTAAAGCAATATTGTTAGCATTTATATGACCAAGTCTTTCATGCCAAACATTGAAATCAATGGTAGATATTAAAGAGCATCTAGATTGAGCAAACTCATAAAATTTGAACAAATTATCATTGTCTAATTTAGCATTAGCAATGACCTTGTTTTGTTTTGGATCAATAACATAGCACATATCTTTGTAAAATTCAATTTTATAATCTTGGCAAAGCTTAGCAACTGAAAGCAAGTTAGTCTTTAATTCAGGAACATATAAAACATCATGCAATTTACCATTAGGAACATTCACATCTCCAATTGCTTCTACTTTACAAGTATGATTATTAGCAAGTTGAAGAGGAACATTTGATATATCAGGTTGCATAGACTCAAAAACTTATTTATGTGAAGTAACATGTTGAGATGCCCCTGAATCAATAACCCATTCAAGAGGTTGAGAAACATTAGAACTACAAGTAAAAGCACGTCTAGATTGATTTGCATTATTTTGAAACTTATTATTATTAGGTCTATTTTGATGTTGATTATTTTGCTTCATAGGATTTTTCTCATTTTGCTTCTTAAAACAAGTATTTTGCCAATGACCATCCTTATTACAATAAGTGCAATGTGGTTTCTTAGAAGAGTTAAACTTTCTAGGATCATTGCCATTATTATAATGAGGTTTGGAATTATAATGTTGTTGTTTAGAATGAGGTTTAAAATTTTGCTTATGATTAGATAAGAAAGAATGTTCATTAGACTTAAGAGTACCAAATTGAATTAACTTAGCCTCTTCTTGTCTTAATAAATCATGAAAAATATCATAAGTTAATTGAGTAGCTAAAGAAGGAATAGCTAATTGAGCATGAATATTAGTAATGAATTGTTGAAATTGTCTAGGAAGACACTTTTTAAGAATAAGATGAATTAATCTAAGATTATCTAATTTAACTTCTAAACCATCCAAATGACTATTTAAAGCATCAAATTTCAATAAAAATTCATCCATAGATTTAAAATCAGAATACCTCAAATCTTCAAGTTGATCTTGAATTTGAATTTTTCTTGATTCATTTGTACTATCATAAATTGTTTTTAGTTTGTCCCATGCTTCATAGGCAGTTGTGCATGTCCCAATATGAACATAAAGTTCAGGTGACATGGAGGTACCTATGAGGCCAAGGGCTTCCTCATTTTTAAGATTCCATTTTTTGATTTCATCTTTGGATGCAGACGAACCTGGTTTAGATTTAGGATCCGTTGTAACATCCAAAAGATGTTTAAATCAAAAAATGAAAGAAATGTGAGTTTTCCAAGAATGATAGTTAGAACTAGTTAATTTAATCTCGGGAATTAAAGTTGACATGATTGCAAAAATAATTTAAAAAAAATCACAACTTTATGAGAAAAATAAAGGCTATGTAAATATTTACTTACAAAAAAAAAATCCCTTTGATTGAATTTTGAAAAAAAACTTTTTTGAATAAATGAAAATTAAATGCCTTAAATAAAATAAATCCCCTTAAGCTAAAAAATTAAAAAAACCTTTTTAAAAAAAAACTAGATAAATTATGAAATGATATTTATAATATTATTTTTGAAAAAATAATCAAGAATATTAAATTAATATTCTAATAGATTTTAATATGATTAGTAAATATTTTTTTAAAAAACTTTTAAAATTAAAAATTTATTAAAAAGTTAATATATTAAAAACCTTATAAAAACTTTATTAAATAGAATACCTTAAAGGCTATTCGAAAAAGAGAAATTCTCTTGATTTTTTAAAAAGCCTTGCGTATGAAGAAGAAGGCGGGCTTTTTGAATTTGAATTTATTTTAAGAAACTAAAGTAGAGGGAATCTTAAAAAGTTTAAGCATAGGTTTTAGAGAGGGAGGGGAGGCCGTGTGAAGACAGCTAGGGGAGAAAAAAAAAGCAGAACGAGGAGGAGGAAAGTTGCAGAGGTGACGATGCCAAGAAAAGCAGTAAGCAATGAGGGGAGTGGCAGCAAGAGTATTGCAAATAGAGGTGCCCTTTGAAAGGGCCAAAACCCTTAAAGGGTTTTAAATTTTTTTAATGATTATTTTCTTAAAATTTTGAAATTGATTTTTTTGATTTTCTAAATAAATATTGCAAATAAAATTTGATGACAACAGGGCCAAAGCCCTAATTTATTTATTATTTATTATTGATTTTTTTAATTTTTTTAAAAAAAAATTGCATTATCAACACAGAGATGATTTTTGGAAACAAACTAATTTATTTTCTTAAAGAAAATAGTATGAAATATTTTAGAAAAGAAAAACTGAGTTAAAGAGGGTTAGAGAAAAAAAATAAAATGACCATTTTTTTTTAATTTGTTTTATTATACAGATTTAAAAAGAAAATATTTTTTACAATCTAATATATAGATTTGCAAAAAAAAGAAGATTAGCTTTTTTCCTAAAAAGAATTTCTGAACTAGAGTTAGAGCCCTTAAAAAATTTGATTTTTTTACAAAAAATTGAACATGCAAAAAATGGGTATTTAAAAATTTGAACTATAACCCTTTATTTGAGGGTTTCTAAAATTTGGCAAAAAATAAACATGCATGCAAACTAAAATACTTTGACATTTGAAAACCAAAGAACTTAGAAATCTTTAAATAAAAAAATTCCTGCACAAGGGTTAGAAGATAAAGAACAATCAAGATTAGGCACTAGCTCTTCTTCTCCTCTTGAGAGTGTCTCCAATGGTGTGCTAAAAAATCTGGTAAACCTTCAACAATATAGCTCACAAGATATTAGTAATACCAAGCTCTGATACCATGAAAGGAAATAAAAAAAAGAGCAATGGAAAGTAATAATAAAGAGCAAATGTTTGAAGGAAAGAGATTACCAAATAGATTGAAGTAGCCAAACCAAGCACCACCAAAGCAAGAGAGACACAAGAATTTGTTAAGGGGAAAAAACAAGAAAAAAACCCCAATATTATGAATGGAGGCAAAATGCCTAAAGAATAATACAAAGAGAGAGAGAGAGCTTCAACCTTAGCTTGCTTGCTTGAATCTTGAAGAATGAGAGGAGAGGCACCTCAATAAGTAGAGGTGAGAAGAAGGAGTTAGAATGTAACTCCCAACTCAATGAATGCCACCATTCATCTATGTGTGTGTAAAGTGTCACCTCTTAAGGAGGTGGTTACAAATATTCCTTAATAAAGGAATTAAAAAAAATAAGCCATCTTCACACATGTGTGAGATGGAAAAAAGACAAAAGACTTGTAGGGATTCCTTTGGAATATTCCTACAAGTTAATAAAAAATTACAATTAAAGAATAACCTTTACCAAGTAAAGATTAATCTTCTAACAATGTTCTATGTGATGATGCAAATGTGATAAGATTTTTTCTTTTTCCATATCTTTTTTGATGTACTATTTATGATGTATGCAAAAATGTTATGGTATGCAATATGCTTAGACTAACAGATCTATAATGTTATGCTATGATGGATGATCAAATGCGTGTAATTTTCTCATGTATGATATGCAATTATGATGTTATGATGATGATGTGATGATTTGAAATGATGTTTTATGAAATGATATATGTGTGTTATGATATGTAAATGGATTCTTTTGATCTATGATATATGATGTATATGTGATAGCGTAATGGATGCTTATATGTGTTCTGGGATGATTATGCAATGTTATGATATGATGAATGCAAATGATGCTATGATGATGCAGATGCTTATAATGCTATGGGATGATTGCTTTCGTTTTTATATAATGGATGCATATGTATGATTTATGAGATGCTTAGAATAACCAATCTATATTATATATATGGAAATGCAATGCATGGTGTTATGATTAATGTTTTATATGTGATATGATATGCAACATGCAATATGTCAATGATTTTGTGGATGCAGGATGAATGCAATGATGATAATGATTTGTGATTAATTGTCATGGTACCATGTTAGCACGAAAAGCAAGAAATGGAAGAAAACAAGAGATTCCAAAAAGACACAAGATGATGATTACTTTCCAAGGAGTTGGGATTTTCAAAGGGCCAATTACCTTATGTTTGATTACACACATAAGTACGATGCATCAAGGTATACAGAACCAAGATGGCATTGTACCTAGTGTGATGGAATTTGACTCGACAATCAAATAGGAGTATTCTTGTTCACACCTGGCATACAAAACCTTATTCAGAATGTAGTTTAGATATTCCAAACATCTCAGACCAAAACATAAAAAGGAAAGCCTTCCTATGTGGTCAATAAGACACCTAAAACACCCTCCCTACACCTAAATAAAGCATGCATGACTGAGATTATATTACAAAAATATCCAACAAGCTTAGTAGAAAAAAGATAATGATCATTTCCCCATTCCTATCTCTCTAAATCCTTTGTTTGGACATCATCGAGAGGTCCTTGTAATGAGTGAAATAAGATAAATCAAAAGAGAAAGACAAAGTAAACAAACAAGCAAATGTTCTTCAAAACTGCTAGCTAAGACTAAACTATGGTGATGCTTGATGTTGATGTCCATTGTAGGAAGGATGCATCCTAGGACATGACGATATCAGATGATTTTGATATGAGACTGATTGGATGATAGGCTATTGACACAAAGAGTTGACCAACTTGTTTATTTACCAACCTAGACTTTAGACTTTGACGTTTTGAGTTTTCACTTTTGATCTACTAGACTTGTTTCTGACTATTTTACCAAAGGTTGAAAATGACAATGATTTATTATGAATGATGTTTATTGCAGGTGAAGCGAGATGAGACAGATGGATTTTTCAAATATTTGGATGTTTTTCTTGAAATGTTTTGAGGCTGTTTTTGGTATTTTCAAGATTTTACAATTTTTTTGATTTTTTGAATTTTCAAATGTTTTGGAGTTTTTTGAGATTTTGACCAAGAGACTAACCTAAAGACCTATCCTAGGGGCCTCAGGGGCTGATCAACAGATTATCCTTTCCTATGTTATACACACAGAGACCATGTAGTTCAACTGACATAGACTCAATTATTGATGAGATATAAACAAATGGATTGCCAGTTTATTATGATGAACTCCTAAAGGAATGACCTAAGTGTCTCAGATGATGATCAACCAGATCAACATTTCCTATGTTCAAGGCTCAGAGACCCATAGTTCAACAAGACGACTTTGTTTTTTTTAACTTTTTTGACTGAATTTTTGACCTATTTGGGATTTTGATATGTTTCAAATGTTTTTGGATTTTTTGATTTTCAATGTTTTTTGATTTTTTGATTTTTGGACTTCAAGAATATACACGAATCTGATCTGATGAGGACATTCCCCTAGCATGATGCAATAGACTACTCCAATAAAGGAAGGACAAAGTAACCTTGAGAATGGGCCGAGTAGTACGAACATAGGACCAAGCTATGATGTGGACGCAGATGGGTGATGGATGGAGATATGGAATGCGATGGATGATGGAAGCTTAAGGGATGGATGATGCCAAATGATTCAAAATGATCTTGGTGGATGGAAATTGCTTATTTACACAAGGCGTTTGTTTGCCAGGTTTTCACTAAGGTACTTGCCCAATGCGCCACCAAAGTGGTTTTCACTAGAGGATGATTTTTTTCTCTTTACTATTTTTTGATCCTTTTTCTGATTTTTTTTGGATTTTTGCTTTCTAATTTCTTTTGTTGTCACCAAGATGCCTATTGGCCAGGTTTTCATCAAGGTAACCCTTTTTTGAGGAATTTTTTTGATTTTTTGATTTTTTTGGTTCTATACCTTGAAATATTTAGGCATAAAACTTTTTAAGATGGGAGTTGTTGATGGGCTCTTGCAGAGGCCCGCCTTTGGGTGTTGATAACTAATATGCCCCTGACTTATAGCTCACTGTGATGATGAATGGGCCCAACCAATTAGGTTCAAATTTTCCTTTACTATTTGGGTTTAGGACATTCTTCTGGTTCTCTTTTAGCACAAGTTCTCTGACTTGGAAGGTCCTGCTCCTGATCTTCTTGTTATAGCTCCTCTTGATTCAGTTCTGATATACCTACAAGTGGTTCAATGCTTCCATATGCCACTCATCAAGCAACTCCAGCTCATTAAGTCATGATACCCAGTATTCCTCATCTGTATTAATGTTTTGTAGTGATATTCTGAGTGACGGAAGCTCGATCTCAATGGGTAATATGGCTTCTGATCCATAGACCAGGGAGAAGGGGGTGGCAACTGTTGGTGTGTGGATGCTAGTTTGATAGGCCCATAGGGCAGGATTTAGCTATAGATGCCAGTCACGACCTGCATCATTGACTATCTTTTTGAGGATGTTCAAAATGGTTTTGTTTGTGGCTTCTTCTTGGCCATTGCCTTGGGGATAATATAGGGTGGAAAAAAGATGTTGGATTTTGAATTTTTCACAAAGGTCACGAACATCCTGATTCTTGAAAGGTGTCTCATTATCTAAGATAACAGCTTGGGGAACACCGTATTGACATATTAAGTAGTTCAGGATGAACTTTGATATCTTCTTTCTAGTGAAGTATGTCATGGGGATGGCTTCCACCCACTTGGTGAAGTACTCAGTGGTGGTAATAATAAACTTCTAACCATTGGATGAGGTGGGGGTGATTTTTCTAATGAGATCGAGCCCCCACTATGAAAAGGGCCATGGTGTGATGATGGGATGAAGCTCTTGAGCTAGTGCATGGATGAGGTCCCCATGCTGCTGACATTGTAGACACCTTTTGACATAGTCATGTGATTCTCTTTCCATAGTAGGCCAATAATACCCCGTCCCCAGCAGTTTCTTGGCCAAAGTCATTATGCTCGAGTGCAAACCACATATGCCATTATGCACCTTGGTCAAAGTGACCAGAGCTTCCTTAGCATTCAGGGATCGCAACAAGGTTCCTTCTATGCTCCTATGGTAAAGGGTTTATCCTAGGATGACAAACCGACATGCTTTCTTGACAAATGTTTTCTTAAGGTTTGAGGTTATGTCAATTGGGAGGACTCTTATTCTTAGATAAGTGTACATCTCATGGTACCATAGGTTGCCGGGACCAATGATTTCACAAAAAAATTTGTCTTTTGTGCCTCGAATGCAGGCACGAGAAGTTTCTCTATTGGGAATTTATGCTTTGGGACATTACGAGGAATATCCAACAAGGATCCAATTATTGCCATGGCATTTGCTAGTCTATTGTTTGCTCTGGGTATCTACTCAACTGTGATCTTGATGAAGGATTCCTTAAGAGTTTCCACCAATTTCTTATATGGAGTTAGCTTGTCATCCTTAGTTTGGTACTCACCATTCACTTGATTGATTATAAGTTGTGAGTCCCCATAAACCTTGAGAGCCATGATATGCCACTGCACTGCTATTCTGAGCCCTATGGTTAGAGCCTCGTATTATGCGATGTTGTTAGTGTAGGGAAATTCCAACTTGTAGGACCTTGGGATGCAGTCCCCTTGAGGGGTGATGAAAAAGACACCAACTCTTGATCCATGCTTTGTGTAGGAACCATCAAAGTAGAGTTTCCAGTGGTCTGCTATGCTGAGATTGAAGATGGATTCATCTGGAAACTCTGATACGAGTGGATTTTCTGAATACATGGGTGCTTCTGCAAGTTGATATGTGATCACTTGGCCTTTGATTATCTTTCATTCCACATACTCGATGTTGTATTAAGATAGAATCATAACCCACTTGGCCATCCTTCCTATGAGCATTGCTTTTGATAGTAGGTACTTTAGGGGGTCAATCTTGGCAATGAGTTTGATTTTTTGTGCCAACATGTAATGTCTAAATTTTTGTGAAGCAAACACTACTACTAGATAGGATTTTTCAATGAATGAGTAGTTTAACTCATGCGCGACCATTGTGCGGTTGATGTAATAGATGGCCCTCTCTATCCCATTTTCTTTGTGCTGAGCTAGGAGAGCAGTGAGGGCTGTTGTTGTTGCTGATACATAGAGGATTAGTGGCTTTCTTGGGATCGGTGGCATGAGGACCAGAGGTTTGAGTAGATATTATTTGATTTTGTTGAAGGATTCATCACACTTGTCATCCCACTTGTACGCTACCCCTTTGTGGAGTAGGTGAGAATAAGGGATTTTCTTGTTTGAGAGTTGTGTTATGAATCTATGGATGGACTGAAGCCTGCCTTGGAGGCCTCTCAACTATTTCAATGTTTTGGGTGCTTCCATCTCAAGGATTGCTTTTACCTTGGCGGGATCTATTTCGATACCCGTCATTAACACTATGTATCCCAATAGCTTTCCTAATTGTATGCCAAAGACACACTTCTTTGGATTTTAATGAACCTTATATTCCTCCAGTCTGTCAAAAATAGCACTCAAGTTTTCTATGTGAACTCTCCTCTATCTATATTTTTCTAGTATGTCATCAATGTAATCTTCCATAGTTTTATGGATCATTTCATGAAAGATTAACATCATGGCTTTTTGGTAGGTGGCCGTAGCATCTTTAGGTTGAATGTCATCACGTTCCAACAATAGGTCCCCCATGGACAAGTGAAGGCCATTTTGTGTTGGTCTTCTTTGGAAATCATTATTTGGTTGTATCCAAAGAAACCATCTATTAGAGAAAGCATTTCATGTCCGACCATCGTGTCTACAATCATGCCAATGTTAGGCAATGTAAAATCATCTTTCAGACATGATTTTTTTAGGTCTCTAAAATTTGTGAAGATTTGGATGGCTCCATTGAGTTTTGAAATAGGAACTAGATTTGATACCTGTTGAAATAATGATTCAAGCAGCTCCCTTCGGGTTCCTTTTTGCACATATTCATGCGCTGGCCTGTGCGTCTCCGCGTTTCTTCGGCTTCCTGGTAGGTTTTGATCTTTCCCTTTCCACATTCCTCGCTTCGCAACTTCGGCAGGCGGCTCCCCTTTCGGCTCCTGAAATGCTGCGCTGGGCACCCACGTGTCTCGCCTACGGGGTTTTTCATTTTCTGTTGCTTTGTGTTTCCTTCGGGTTGCTAAGCCTTCCATAAAGGTTTGATACTCCTAAGGTTCATCGAGGGGCCCACTTCTTTGTACGTGGCGGTGTATTGCAAACTTTCCTAGCAAGGATAGAATATGCTGCGGCGGGCTGCGAAAGATTTCTATTGGCCTTCTTTATTTCCTGGTAGGACCTACCTTTGCCCACGTGTCAGTGGTTCGCAGCTTTTAAAATAGTAGTAGGGATGAGAGCACCACAGGTTGCGAAATGCGGCCACGCGTCTTTCGCCACCTGGTTCATACGGCCTTTCCCCCATTTTCAAAGTGACCTCAGTCCCTTGAACAAGTGTCACTCCTCCGCAAGCTCTCGATTGATGGAGGAGGATTTTTCATTCGGGCCGCGATTTGTTGCCACGTGCCTTACATTGATTATCAAAGCAAGCTATGGGATGGCCGAGCGGGATAGTGTTATTGGGTGCTGCTCGTCATGGTTCTCTGAAGCAGTGGGCGACACTTGTCGCTTCGAAGCCTTGTTGGGACCACTGCCATCATTACAAGGGGCACGCCTGTAACTAATCAACTGGGTGTTGTGCTCTGACTGGTTGCTCTCATAACGACATTGGGAATATTCTTATTTGGGCATCATTACAGGAGATTGTGGAATCTTTCTATTACAGCTCTTCAAGCGGTGGGATTTTGCTCTCCGACTATATATACTCTCTCTATTGAGGGGAAACGGTCCAAGATTTTTAGAAAGAATACTAGTTTTAGCAAGAGACACCAGGCCTCTTTTGCATGTTTATTCACAAGAAACTTTCAGACTGTGCCTATTGTTCGGCCTTTCTATTTTTCATGTCTTGATTAAACTGTGAACTGTGCTTCTTATTGTCTTAAGCATTTCATTTGAGGAGACTTCTATATATTGAATGCAAGCTTGCTGGTCCAAATCATGTCTTAACGACTCTTCTTAGCAGTGAAAATGTATGCGATACTGTTTTATGTCAATTAAATGAATTGTTTATGCTATAACTTTAAGTTTCTGATGTTTTGGAACATAACTATAACATTCAGGCCCTTAAGTCTATGATTTATCGTGCCTACCAGTAACTTTGGCGCATTGCCTTAGATTAATATTTGTTTCATTATATCCGCTTCCTTTTCCCTTTCTAAAACCCATTATATAGAAGAAGCCGACTTCTTTAAAATATGGAGGTCACTCAGTTTGGCGCAAAGGGGTCCCCCTTGAACTGAGTTTCCCATAAGGCACTATTATCTCGTCAATTTTTGGTGTCAACAGTTTGTCCTTTTTTCTGGCACGCCCGGTGGGACCCAAACTAATGAAATCGTCTTCTAAAAGGGTGTATGAGCCATCGACCTGTAACTAGATCCCAAACTACAAATAACCCAGGTTTACTGGTGCCTCCATTAGGGACAGTCCAGGCCGCAAATCAGTTAGTAACCGTTCCATTCCCACCACCCTTTCCTCTCACCATGTTGCCAGCCGCAAACAGAAATTATGTAGCATGGGATGCTGGAAGCCCCCTGGTAGCTCCGGTAGCACCTGCTGTTTGGGGCGCCATTCCGGTTTCAGACCTGAAAGCTCTTCCCAAATTCACCGGAGATAACACAAAAACACCAGCAGAGCATTTGCAGGATGTAGCGGATGTATGCCTGGTACATGGTATCACAGCGCAGAATGTAGCCCTGAGGCTCTTTGCTGCGTCCTTCAAAGGCAAAGCTCTGGAGTGGTACCGAACACTGACTCCTAATACCATTCGCACTTGGGATGACCTCGGAGATCCATTCTATGAAAGGTTTTCAAATGATGGAGATCGTTCTTCGCTATATTATTAGTTATCCGTCATCAAACGAGCAACCCAGAAGGCTCTGACGGACTTCAATGCCCGATTTCACTCAAGTTGGTGGAGGATTCCTGTGACCATCTGCCCGACTCTAGAATTGGCGTTCATGTTCTATCTGAAGTCCATCAATCCCGACATTTCTATGATGATAAAGTCTCTGGGAGGGGCCACTTTACCAGATGCATATGCCACCGCTATCAAAGTAGAAAATCACTTGATAGACTGCGGGAAATTGCCTCCTCGACCTGTTATGCCGATATTTCCTGAGATATCAAACGTAGCACAAGAGGTGGCATCGACCTGTGCGCCAGCGACTCCCCAGTCAGCGTACTCATATACAACCGCTCCTAAAAACTTGGCCTCTACATCGTGTTCTCCCAAGAGTGAGATGGGCGACCTCAAGGAGATGTTGCGGACTATGGCGAATGATATAACAACTCTCAAGCGAAACCAAGCAATGCCTCCGCGGCCTGCATATCAGAACTATCAAGGTGGGCGGCCTACCTATCAGCAAAATCAATATCAGAATGCGCATCGCACTAATTCACCAGCGGCGGCTATGAACCAAATAGTTCCGGTGCCTACACCGCTGGCAGGTGCGTCGCCGAGCTCTAGCAGAGAATTAACCGTGGGGAAAAACAATCTGATTGATGACATCAATCCATGGTGCTTCCCTTGCAACGATGCGCATATGCCCCGAAATTGTCCGCGTGGCAACTTACAACAAAGGATAGTAGAGCAACGTAGTCAAGGTATTGCGACAGAGAACGAAGAATATAGATATGCCCCGACAATGGAGAATGCGGTCCTTACCGCGCAAATACAAGGAATGTCCCTAGAGCAAGAGTCCGACATTGTTCCTGATCATGTGCTCTTCTCATGGATGGAAGACAAGGAAATGGTGTTTGCAAATGACACGTCCACAGCCGAAACGTCGCAGGTAAAGTCTGACTATAACACGCGCTCCAAGAGAAGATTCACCAGTGAGGCCATTGTTTCACTTTCGGACAGTCTGCAATGCAAAGATGTTTTGGATCAAATTCCTGGCGGTCCAACCGTCTCTTTGTCTTCTCAATCGTGGAAGGAAATTATTATAACAAAAGCAAAGGAGCAGAAATCTCTGAGCTCCTCACCTCTTAATATGGTAGAGCAGTTGAAGAAATCACCCGCTAATGTGTCTTTATGGGACATTCTAGCTATCCTGGAACATAAAACCATACTCCAAAAGGCGCTTTAGCAATAGATGGACCCAACACTAACCGAGCCTTCAGCCAGTACCGAGGCAGTTTATCAAATGTCACCAACTAAGGTTCTCGCAAACAAAGTGGAGGAATCCCATGCGGAAGGCGGAGGTAGGCCAAAACCTCAACCCTTCTTCTTGACCCTCATTATAGGGGAGAAACTATTACACAACGCTATGATTGATTCTGGCGCTAGTACCATGGTTATGCCAAAATTGATAGCCGAAGCCTTGGGACTCAGCTACGAACCTATGAAGAAAGGGGTGATGCAACTAGATGGAAATAAGGTTGATACTGTGGGTGTCATCAAAGCACTTCCGCTGACTCTATTTGCCTGCCCAAGTATCACGGTCCCGCAAGATACAGTGATCATAGATGTTCCACCAATGTTTGGTCTTTGCCTTTCTCGAGAGTTTACTTCAAAGGTGGGTGGCTATTTGTCTTTAGATTGGTCACATCTAATACTTAGAACCAAACATGGCACAAAGATGAAGATAGAATTGGAGGCTCTGTATTTCGAACATGTAGTGAATGAGGCCCTGATTAACTTTGAAGCCGCACATACCTCCATCACCAAGCAAGACATGTACAATGTCGAACTGCTAGAGGAGGAAAAGGTCAACGGAGACCGAAGTTATAACGAAGATGCTCTGTTGAGTGAACATATAAACAATGATCCTTTCAGAAATTATCATGCTACCAGATTAGGCACATATGTTATTTATGATGAAAATCAAGTTCTTCCAAAGGTCGTCAAAGAACCCGACGATGACCAAGCAAGTGAGCTGTGGACATTGTATTTTGACAGAGCAAGGAGCAAAGTTGGAGCTGGAGCAGGGATATGTCTAATATCCCCATAGAATGAAAAGTTGTTGAGGTCTTTCCGATTCTAATTCGCCTATTCAAATAACGAGGCTGAATATGAGGGGTTAGTCCAGGGCCTAAGCCTAGCAGAACGAATGGGTGTCAAGCAATTGATCATGTTCGGAGATTCAGAACTGGTAGTTAATCAGGTCCGAGGAATCTCAACAGCAAAGAATATCCGCATGAGATCCTATCGGCATCAAATCTAGGACCTTGTAGAAAGTTTTGAAGCTTTCAACATCCTGACCATTCCCCGAGCGTAGAATGGCGATGCAGATCGCATGGCGGTAATCAGTGCTCAGTTTGATCCTGTATCCGACTTGCTTCGGAACAAATATTCAGTGCGAGTGCTTGTTAGACCAGCAATACCCGACAATGACCAAAGTTGGCAAGTCTTTGAGAGCGATGAACACATCGCCTCGTTTATTCAACACTCAGGGGAATTCGCGGATCAACTCCAACCAAAGATCGCCGAGGCCTACGAAGGAAAAATTATGCAGCTAAAGTCAAATAAGCTTCCGAAAGGATTGGTTACTCTCAAAAAAAATTTTGATTGTAGTGATGCCCGAAATGATAAGTGGAAATTCGTGGCGGAAAAAGGTGATTATGAAAACCTTTGGGTTTCCGATGACAGAAACCTTCGGGTCGGAAAAGATGTCTCACAGCAAGATAGAGAAAGGCTTATCAGTTTCTGTGAGAAATATGGAGTAGTGGCCTGGTCCTACGATGATCTAGAAGGTTATGATCCTGGTATCATTCAACATACTATTGAGCTGACAGAAGGTGCGAAGCCAATCCGACAGAAACAGCGGCCGGTCAACCCTAAAGTCGAAGCCCTGATGGCACAAGAGCTAACCAAGCTCATTGAGTCACGTATTGTCTTCCCGATTAAACATAGTAACTTGGGTATCAAATCTGGTACCAGTCCAAAAGAAGAATGGTGATATCCGCTTATGCATGGATTTCTGAGACCTAAATAGAGCATCTCTGAAGGACCACTATCCATTGCCTTCTATGGAGTCGATCCTCCAAACTGTCGCGGGATCAAAAATGTTCTCTCTACTGGATGGCTTCTCTAGCTATAACCATATTCGAGTAAAAGAGGAAGATCAGCACAAGACTACGTTCACCACCAAGTGGGGGAAATTTGCATATGCTAAAATGCCTTTTGGTTTATCTAATGCAGGGGAAACCTTCCAGAGAGCTATGGACGTCGCATTTAGTGAACTGATCAATAAGATTATCCTAATCTATTTGGATGATCTTAATGTGTTCTCTAAGTCTAAAGATGATCATTTTGATCATTTGGAGTTGGTTTTTCAAAAGTGCCAGGAGTTCAGAATTTCCTTAAATCCAAGGAAATGTGTGTTCGGAGTACCTCAGGGTAAGCTGTTAGGACATGTTGTGTCGAAGGAAGGTATTTCGATTGACCCCGAACGAGTAAGGGCTATAAAGGAGCTTCCTCTCCCGGTAAATAAGAAAGGTGTCCAGTCTTTTCTGGGCAAAGTAAATTTCGTCAGTAAATTTATTTCTGATTTTGTGGGAATAATTAGGCCGATCACCCTAATGCTGAAAAAGGATCAAATTTTCAAGTGGACAACAGAGGCTCGGGAGGCATTTGAAAAGGTCAAGGAAGCGATCTCCTCAGCCCCGGTGTTAATTAATCCAGATCAATATAAAGATTTTATAATGTATGCCTTCAGTAGCAGGTCTAGTATCGCCACTGTTCTGACTCAAAAGGATAGAGAAGGAAAGGGAGAGCATCCAGTTGCGTTCTATTCCCGAACCTTAAAGGAATATGAGGTGAATTATAACTTCGTTGAAAGACAGGCTTTCGCAATAGTAAAGGGACTTAAAAAGTTCCGCCATCTAATTTCCTGTAACAAAGTTCTGGTATATGTCGCACATTCTAGTGTGCGGGAATACATCATGGAGGGAGAGATCACAGAAAAAAGGGCTAAATGGATCACCAAGATCCTGGAATATGACATCGAGGTCAGGCCTACCAGGACTATTAAAGGCAGAGGACTATGTGAGTATATGACACAGGACGAGGAGATACCTACTAAAGAGGAACAGCTAGAGCTTGTCCTGATAAATGGATCGGGATCAGAGGATGATTGGCTGGAAGATAGAATGAACTTCATGCAAACCGAAAAGTATCCGCCAGGCCTCTCATCCTAGAAAAGAAGGTATTACCGGCTGCAGAATTGCGGATACACGCTGATAGAAGGAGTTCTTTTCAAAAGGAATTTTAATGGTGTGCTCCTACGATGCGTTACTTCAGGGGAGGCATAGAGGATCCTCGACACATTTCACAATAGCGACGAAGGTGGACATTTTTCCGCTAAAACTACCGCCATCAAGGTCCTACGGGCTGGATATTACTGGCCTACGCTTTTCAATGATTCCTACTCTCTGGTAAAGACTTGTAAAAAATGTCAGTTATTCTCTGACAGAAGGAAGAATTCAGCGATGCCCCTCAAACCTATCGTGGCGGATGAACCATTTGCGCAATGGGGCCTGAACTTTATCGGGATGATCAACCCAGTCTCTAGCTCCGGACATAAATAGATTTTAGCAGCTACAGACTACTTCACAAGGTGGGCGGAGGCTGTTCCCCTTAAGGAGGCGACGGAGGCAGAGATTGTAGACTTCCTTGAGGCTCTGGTGACAAGGTTCGGCCCTCTGAAGACAATCATTTCAGACAATGCTAGAGCATTTGTAGGCACAAAGGTATGTCACTTTGCATTAAAAAATGGCATATTCCTTAAAACATTGTCAAACTACTATCCACAGGGAAATGGCCTAGCTGAGTCGACAAACAAAAGTTTAGTCCGACTCCTCAAAAAAGTTGGCTCATAACATTAGAGGGAATGGCATAAAAATCTCTGAAAAGCACTCTGGGCCAACTGCATAACTCCTAAACAAGTCCTCAAGACTTCGCCCTATGAGCTAGTATATGGGAAAGAGGCGTTGCTACCTATCTCTATGGAGATTTCGGCGATACAGTTGTTGAAATCTCTTGAGATAGAACAAAATGATGCCATGGAGGTTCGGCTTTCCGAATTATTGGAGGTACAAGAAAAAAGGGAAAATTCCCTAAAAGCAATGACAGGCCGTCAACAGGTGGTCAAACGGTGGTTTGACAAAAAGGCTTCCGACCAAGGCCTAAAAAGTGGAGATTTAGTGCTAAAATATGACAGCAGGGCTGCAAAGCCAGGTCAGCATGGTAAGTTTGATAGCCTATGGGAAGGACCCTTCAAAATCATTCGGTGCATGCAACACAATGCCTTCGAGCTGGAAAATATGGAACAAGAGCCTCTAGGAATCCCAGTTAATGGGATTCACCTTAAATTGTTCCATTAAGCGTCAAGCCCTACCCTGTACAGTTGTAAATAATGCTTTTTCTTTTTTCCTTTCCTATTTTTGGCCTATCTTTTTGCTAAAATCAATTGACTTGCTACGCATTCGCTTATCATCATTAATGGGTAAAGCACTGGGGTTTCTTAAAACACAAAAGTATGCTCGTAAACAGAGACAAAACATTCAAGATTGGCGAACCCAAAAAAATTGCACATAGAAGCAAATAGGAGCATAGATTTCACAACCAAAAAAAAAAAAAAGAGACGTATATATTTATATACATGTTCCTGGGTTACAAAATGGCATGGATACCGATTTTCAAAATGTACAAGTATTAGAGCATATATATATATGATGGCCTTTTATTAGGCTTATATGGAGCAGGAGGGTTACATCAACAGACACCAAGGCAAGGGGATCATCTATCTGTAGGAGTGGCTGGCAGCAACCGACGCATTTAAGACAGCATCCGCTTCTTCCTCATCAACAGGTTCCTCGGCGGAACTGGCAGCATCATTAAACACGGTCGTCGTCGGTGGTGGATACACCAGGTTCCTGAAGTCAGTATACCATTCTACATCGTAGAAGGGTATCATGTTGTAGCTCCTGAACAGGAAGTGAAGAGCTTGGGTAACCCTTTGCTGGTGCTGACCATGGGTCTGCAGGCAAAATCCGCTCAGGAATGGCTGCCAAATGACAACAGCTTCTTCGATAAAGCAACGCAGGTCGCCGGCTGTTGGCAGGCCTATCCCGTACGCAGCATGGGTAACAACCTCGCCGAGCCCATTCAGGTACTTCTTCGGGAAGATTTCTTTGACTAGTTTCAATACAAGCGGCTGAGGGACACAAATGTCCAGCATGGACACTACAAAGTGCGAGCACACGTCGGTGTTCACCCGATGCTTATCTTCATATTCAACACAGTCCTTGCCGAGAACCCACTTGATGGCTACTAGAACCAAAAAGTGCTTGTTCTTCGTCATTCTCTTGAGCCTTCTAGTGGAGATCTCACCTACAAACGCTGTCTGTGATTTGAAGGAGGTTAGGCGAATAGGAGTATCCATCTCTTCTAACACTATTCCTAAATCTGCTGAGTAATGCCGAAATCTGCTCACCACCTAACCTATGAAAAGACTTGCTTAGCAGTATTCTACTTGCCTATCACTTCTTGGATGCAAAGTGTGTATGTTCGCTATCTACTGGCCTATTTATAGAAAATTGACAAGATATATGCCAATCCGCCCGTAAGCAACGTGATGTATATTGGCCGCGATCTCGAGGGCCGAGTCTGCGTTTGTTCATGTTTTGGGTTGGTACATGCATGGTAGCACGGCTCAAGGCATGCTTAATTAAATCAAGTTAATTAATTGAGCTTTAAAAAGGTGGCACTTGTTGATGAAGGGACGTATGGCCGTATGCTATGGTGTCAAATCTCAAGCACATCCTAGAACCCGAGGCGATATTCGTATCTCTTTCAGGCGGTGATCGTTTGCTTGGTGTAATCATTCCGGCCAGGGATATTAATTACCGGTACATGCTAACCCAAGGTGAGAAGGCCAGTTGCAAGCTCAATTTCCAAGGAAATCAGGGCGTATCACATGATCTTTTGAAAGCAATGATGAAATCCGGCCACCTCAAAAAAGTAATCAACTCATCTTGCACGAGTTGTGGAGTTAACGGTACATGCTGAATTAAATGCAAGGGGCTCGCGCTCGCCTACCACCTTGAGGAAAGTTGTTATTATTGCATGAAAATGCTTATTGTTCCTAAGTCTTTTTCCAAAAGCTAAAGAGTGCATGAAGTGTTTTCTGTCTGTATTTCCAGTGCAAGCGTATTCAAAGGCCAAGGAGCTTACAAGTTCTGTCGCGAAGAAAAATGGCAGAATCTTCAGCTCAGCCAATGCAGGAAGGGATTAGCCAGGAACTGTATTCGGCTATTCGTTTTTCGGCCGAGGTTTACGTATACAAGGATGTAGCGTATACCACTCCAGGTATACCCAAGAAGGTGAAAAGAGCCAACACAGAGGAGCTAGAGAGGCCCAAAGAGTGAAATAACCCGAAAAAGGTTAGAGAGAAGTGGGCTAATATCTACGATCCAAGGCTTGCCAAGAACCCTAAATCTCTTAGAGAGGCGGCTTGCGCAAGGTTATCAGTGCCAGGGGCGGATCAAGCTACGACAAGTAGAGTATGGTTTAGCGGTCTTCCACAATACATGGTCCTATTGGTGCACTATTGCTCGGAGGTGGTCGACGCAGCTGTTCAACGCTATAATCCAGAGACCCACTGCATTGAAGGTCGCAATTTAAGGGTTCATATCGGCCCGGAAGCCATCTGACATATGTTATGCATTCCTGACCCCAGGACAAGAAAGGAGAATATCGAGCATTTCTGCCCAAGCAAAGGGGAAAAGATATGGAAAAGGATGAGAACCAACTCTGATTTCCTGTTAGAAGAGACTAATAAGAAGGGTTTTGCATCCGCTAAGGCACAGAGCATCCCATTATTGCATGGTTCATTCCGCGATGACCTCCAAGACCCCATATCTATGCTGGCATTTGTTTGCGGCCGTGATTTCGATGAGAAGATCGAGGCTTTTCAGCTGGGCCCTGTAATACAGTTTCGCAGGCAGCATGAACTTTTCTGGTATGATTTCGCTCAGTTCATGGTCGAAGAAATGATACAGCAAATAGAGAATTACCAGGCGGAGAAGAAATTTAGATTTCTTTCCTACCTGGTCCACATGTTCTTGCATCAGAATCCGGATTTCTTTGCCCGATTTATCCCACTATCAATTTTTGACGAGCAGAACAAAAGAAAGCCGGTATCTACATGGACACCCTACCTTTCCACAACATATGACTACTATGCCTTCACGGACTATTTCATAGCCCCGGTCCTGAATGATTTGATCGGAGAGGGTGATATCGTCTGGCTTAACACTGAGCAGACTGGATTTCTACAAGGCTACACCCCCGCTTGTGACTGGTTCTTGGGCAAGGATTTCACGATCCTTCGAATGAGGGGCTTTATTGGCAGGCCTTTCCTGCTCCTAGCTTGCATCACCGATAGAGTGCTAGCACTGGAGGTTTATCAGCAGGTGTGCATCATTGATTTCATGTTCTGTAGCAGCGAAAGTGTCAAGAGGAAGGGATTCTTCACTTACTCGAAGAGTTTCAAGTCAATAACGCTTGTTAAAAAGCGATCGCATGAGTTGCTAGGGGACAAGCTGGCACACCTAGGGTTAGTACTAATAAATGATAAGTGGGATTACAACCCTTTCAATGACCTACTTGAGCCGCATATGAGAGTGACACATGTTCCCCGACCATACTGGGAGAAGCGGCGAAATAACCAAACTGATAAAGATGAAGATCTGGTTGAATTGGCACAAATCCCTACGCCGGATACCAGGGGCCCATGGCACAAGTTCTACTTTCCAGTGGCCGTGGCCAAGGACAACCTTCTGATAGAGCGCAGCATGCATAACAAGTTGAAAGTGGACGAGGAATGGAGCGATGAAAAAATAAAAGCTTTCTGAAGATACCGCCAGGAAACAGGGTAGTTGAAAGCTCCTTATAATCAATTGAAGGACGACCAAGAATTTGAAAGATACTGGGATGAAGGCCATCCCAGCCCGATCTCCAGTGCTAACAAGAGCGAAGCAGAAGGCTCTGATGAGCAGGAGGAAGAGACGGTGATATCATCGCAGGAAGGCGATGCCCCCGGGCATGCCGCCTATGTGGGCACTAATGTGCGCTTTAACATATCAAGGGGCTCGCTTACACGCACATGGGCCACTAAACCGGTCAGGCTAGTGCCCCAACAGAAGGATCCGATTGCCGAGGTTAGTGAGTGTCCCCCCGCGAAAAGGCAACGCACGAAAAACGTTATCGGGACAGCTTCACATGAACCGGCCAAAGAAGAAACACCCGCTGCTAGTCAAATGCCAGAGGTTGCGGACGAGTCTCGAACGATCCCGATGCCACCGCCGACCAGTCAGTAGGTACATTTCGCTCCTTCCTCTCTTACATCTCATTCTTTCACATCCATCCCTGCTCAATTGGCAACTCCTGCCATTCGTCCGAGCCCTCTACCCTCTGTTTCTGGCCCAACTTATTCCGTGGGATTTGCCCAGTATTCGCAAGCCCAACCATTTATAATTACCCCTCTGAGCATGCTAATGCCTACTGCTGCCGCCCAGACTTTCGTCACCTCACTTTCCAAAAATATTCCTCCCATTGGCCCCCACTCTTTTTCTGAGATGCTTACAGATCCCTTCCCACTACAGCAAACCGAGCCCCAGGCGGCGACTCTTTTTCCTCGGCCAACAGGCCTTACGACTGAATCTCTGGTTCAGCCGTTGCAAATGTCTAGCCCTACTGATAACCCCCAGGCTAAGCTATGGAATGTACCACACTTTTCTCCACAAACCGTTACCCTCCAGAAGAAACAAATGCGCGCACCTATGAAAGTTACCTATCCCTACGCCCTGCCTTCCGGTGTTCCTTTCGCAGGTGGGCTGGTTTCATCACCAGCTGAGTTCATTGCACAGATAGATTGTGGGAAGGAAGCGCGCGCAAATAGAATGAGGCGACGAAGGGCAAAGGATGACAATGCCCCCGCCGAGCCGAGAGTACAGGCTTCGTATGACAAGGCCCGCCAAGAATTAAAGTTTGCAACTATGTACCCAAGGGTAAACAAGCCCCAGGGAGAAATGCAACCAGAGGACTATGAAATTTATGCTGTCGGACTGGACATTAAGGTAGCCCGGCTACAAGATAAAGTCAAAATCATGGAGGAGACACAACGGGTGGTCACTTCTGACTTCCTAAAGACTGGTCGCTAGCTAAATAAGAAGGATGAATAGCTCAAGGCAGCCAAGGACAGGGTGAGCTTTTTAGAGGCAAAGGAAAAATTCTCAGAGGCAGATATCGCCCGAATGACAGAAAGGGCGCTAACAGCAGAAAATGAGAGAAACAGGCTTCGGGGCGAAATTGCAAAGACCCAAGTAGCTGACCCAGTCGTATTAAAAGAATTGCAGAATCAAAACCAAGCAGCGCGACAGAGCCTACTGTTGATAGAGGAGGAGCTTGAACGTTTCTGCCTTGAGTACAGTTAGAAGCTGGCAGAGAAAGGTGAGGAGATGGAACGCCTACAAGAGCAGTATCAGTAAAAGGTACAGGAAAAAAATGCCGAATTCCAAGGTCTGAAGACTAAACTGGAAGAGGAGCTCCGAGAGACAAAGACCAAGCTAGAAGACGAGCTCCGAGAGACAAAACTTCATTAGAAGAACAATCAGCTAACCACTCCAGAGCTGAACGAACTTGGAATAAAGAAATGAATAGCTATGCAGAGCAGTTGGCATCCGAGAAAAGGAAGAAGGCAGAATTCGCCGAGGCCCTCATTTCAAGAGATGCAGAGATTTCTTCGCTTAAGGCCTCTCTGCTACCAGCCCCTGCCCAACCTGATATCATCCCACTGGTCAGTCAATTGTACATTTCTCACTGGGAGAAAATCAAAGCCTTCTGCCTAAATCTGCAGCCTACCCTCTGGTTCATCGACAAGGCATTAAAACTCAATCAGGAAGCCCATGATACAATGGAACAGTTCCCGCGCTTCATCCTGGAAAAGGTTCCCAAGGCAAGGGACTTGCTAAATAAGCTATACTCGGTCTCAGATGAGATCCTTGCCGGGGCGGGTATTGAAGATCGGGACACCGCAGCTCAAATGGCAAATAAATTCATTCATTGCCACTCTGCTTTCCAGCGTACTAAGGTAGCGGCAGCTTTTCTAAACAAAGCGTTGGATGGCATTCGAGGGAGTTTCTCTGAGTTGGGTAGGTTGGGATTTCCGTCTCCGTTCCTTGAGGATGGAACTATTGCCACAGCTGCATAGATTACGGAGGTTATTGAACAGAAGGAGAACGATTCGGAGGCATTCAAGGAATTCGGCAGCCCCCCAACAGCAGCAGATATCGAGGCAATAATTCATCCACTCTCTCAGCTGCTTTTTCATATCCAAGCAGGCACTGGCCTGCCAGAGGTACTGCCTCACAAGGAAGTTATTGATCTTCGCGGGGCACAAGAGAATTTGCGCAGCATGGCAAAGCCGTCCGAAAATGAATGGGTGCCTTTGCAGGCTGCACTTTCAAAGCTCTAACTCCATTCGCCCTATAGATGAAGGCTCTGGTCTGTAGAACCAGAGAGTTTTTGGGTTCTCCGTTCCTTATCCGAAATGCCCCTGCTAGTCGCCAAAAGCTATTGAAATAATGATTCAAGCAGCTCCCTTCGGGTTCCTTTTTGCACATATTCGTGCGCTGGCCTGTGCGTCTCTGCGTTTCTTCGGCTTCCCGGCAGGTTTTGATCTTTCCATTTCCACATTCCTCGCTTCGCAACTTCGACAGGCGGCTCCCCTTTCGGCTCCTGAAATGCTGCGCTGGGCGCCCACGTGTCTCGCCTATGGGGTTTTTCATTTTCTGTTGCTTTGTGTTTCTTTCGGGTTGCTAAGCCTTCCATAAAGGTCTTATACTCCTAAGGTTCATCGAGGGGCCCACTTCTTTGTACGTGGCGGTGTATCGCAAACTTTCCTAGCAAGGATAGAATATGTTGCGGCGGGCTACGAAAGATTTCTATTGGCCTTCTTTATTTCCTGGCGGGACCTACCTTCGCCCACGTGTCAGCGGTTCGCAGCTTTTAAAACAGCAGCAGGGATGAGAGCACCACAGGTTGCGAAACGCGGCCACGCGTCTTTCGCCACCCGGTTCATACGGCCTTTCCCCCATTTTCAAAGTGACCTCAGTCCCTTGAACAAGTGTCACTCCTCCGCAAGCTCTCGATTGATTGAGGAGGAGTTTTCATTCGGGCCACGATTTGTTGCCACGTGCCTTACATTGATTATCAAAGCAAGCTATGGGATGGCCGAGTGGGATAGTGTTATTGGGTGCTGCTCGTCATGGTTCTCTGAAGCAGTGGGCGGCACTTGTCACTTCGAAGCCTTGTTGGGACCACTACCATCATTACAAGGGGCACGCCTGTAACTAATAAACTAGGTGTTGTGCTCTGACTGGTTGCTCTCATAACGACATTGGGAATATTCTTATTTGGGCATCATTACGGGAGATTGTGGAATCTTTCTGTTACAACTCTTCAAGCGGTGGGATTTTTCTCTTCGACTATATATACTCTCTCTGTTGAGGGGAAACGGTCCAAGATTTTTAGAAAGAATACTGGTTTTAGCAAGAGACACCAGGCCTCTTTTGCATGTTTATTCACAAGAAACTTTCAGACTGTGCCTATTGTTCGGCCTTTCTATTTTTCATGTCTTGATTAAACTGTGAACTATGCTTCTTATTATCTTAAGCATTTCATTTGAGGAGACTTCTATATATTGAATGCAAACTTGCTGGTCTAAATCATGTCTTAACGACTCTTCTTAGCAGTGAGAATGTATGCGATACTGTTTTATGTCAATTAAATGAATTGTTTATGCTATAACTTTAAGTTTCCTATGTTTTGGAATATAACTATAACATTCAGGCCCTTAAGTCTATGATTTATCGTGCCTACCAGTAAGCTTTGGCGCATCGCCTTAGATTAATATTTGTTTCATTATATCCGCTTCCTTTTCCCTTTCCAAAACCCATTATATAGAAGAAGCTGACTTCTTTAAAATCCGGAGGCCACTCAGTTTGGCGCAAAGGGGTCCCCCTTGAACTGAGTTTCCCATAAGGCACTGTTATCTCATCAATTTTTGGCATCAACAATACCCACTTCGGGTAGTCGATTGGCCGTATGAATCTTGCATCAAGTAGTTTCTTCAATTCCATTTTGACTAGTAGGGCGATGTGAGGATGCATTTCTCTCAATTTTTGTTTGATAGGCTTTGCTTCAGGGTAGACTACTAGGTGATGGAACAAAATATCTAGATCGAGCCTGGACATGTATGCATAGCTCCATGCAAAGTTGACCTTTCTCTCCTTTAAGAAGGCTGCTAGGAGCTCTTGTTCTTCTGATAGTAATAACTGCATAAAATGTGATGTGTGGTGTCTCCTCTATTCCCAAGTTGACTGGATTGCATTTTTCGGATAGAACCACTGATTTTTCCTGGTGTAAAGATCTAAGAGGAATATTGAATCCCCCATCCTCAGGTGCCTTAGAGAGGTTTTCACCATTGGATGCATCCTTTCTTTTTACTTTTTTATGGTCAAAGAGTACCATAGTGTAGTTTTCACTCGAAGACTTTGAGATTATTCTCAAGTTTTCATTTTTTCTACTGAAGGATTCAATCATCCCCTCATAGTAATCTTGGGTGTCCAGTATGATATCAAACCTAGCCTTGTGATCTCCACATGGTATCGTTCCCTACAGTCCCATGAATTTTGATAGTGCTTCATCATTTTCGAAGGTGTCCAGAATTGGCCGTCCTTGTTGGTTGTAATTGATGAGTTGGGGGTAGACTAGATGGATTTCATGGGTTTGAATAGTTGACTCAAATGATACAATACTAATCATGAGGAGGGAGGTATCTTCAAAAAGCATGGGTAAATTGGTTATGGGGTCTTCCTCACTAGCTACATCTATGACCTGATCTATGGTATGGGTATTTGACGAGTGGGTGCTGATTGCTGAGGAGGATTTCTAACATTCCTAATCGAGGCACCTTTGCCAAGTATGGTCACCCTCAGAGGGGTACATCTGAGGCCAAGATTTCTCATACGCATCTTAGGAATGAGAGGTATTAGAAGACTGTTGTCATTTTGTCCAAGCTTTCTGTTCCTATCATAATCCATGGCGAGCATCATTTGTAAGCCTTTATTGCTATCATCCATAGGTAGGTCAACTATTGGTCTATTGTCTTGGTATAGGAAATGGGATGGGTCCTCTTCTATCACTTCTCAACCTAGGTCCCCCCAACTTTTGAAACTAGATGAACTTGCCGTAAAGGTTTGGGATGATGTTCCTGCTGGTTGAGGTTGTCCATGAGATCTAGGATATTGTGGTAACTCTCCTATCACAAAGGTTTTTTTCTTCATTTTATAGTTTCCACATCCATCATCTTGGATAATGACTTTGATTTTGGATGTATCAGGGATGGAGGGTGTCTCTATCTCAAAAGTGGAAGCTAATGTAGCTGGGTCTACATATGGAGTGGTGGGGCCTTCATCATTTTTTGGAACTTGGGGGATTTTGTAATATTTGTCCTCCAAGATTTTGCAATAGGAAAAGGGTTAAAGATCACCGTGGATGGTAACTTCTTGATTTTCATATGGGAATTTGATGCATTGGTGAAAGTTCGATGCCACCGCTTGCATCCCATGGATCCACAGACACCCCAAGAGAATTTTATAAGGTAGATCAAGGTCTAGGACCTGGCATGTGGTGTCCATAATGACGGGTCCTACTTGAACATGAATACGGATAGTGCCTAGAGATACTCTTTCTTGATCATTGTAAGCTCTGATGGTGATGCCCTTACCTTTTTCAATGAAATCCTCTGAGAATGCCATATTATTTATCAAATTTAGAGAAAAAATGTTAAGACCTACGCCCCCATCCACCAAGAACCTTTTGAATTTATTTTTGTGAACCAAGAATTTGAGATGGAGAGCATGATTGTGAGATGCTTGAGAAGGGAAGTCCTAGTCAGGAATGTGAGGAGGCTTGGAGTGGTGATATTTTCGACCATAGCTTGGAATTGGTCTGTATCTAGATCTGAGGAGACGGTGGATGAGGCTAATTCTTCTTCTAGGATTTTTCTGTGGGCAGGTGATATCTTCAACAACTCCATGATGGAGATCTGAGTTAGAGTTCTCTTTAGCTAGTCAGGGATATTATAGCCATGCTAAATGGTTCTTGGATTTGAAGTGGATTCCCTAGGAGGTTGTGAGGGTCTAGCGATGGTGACCTTGCCGCCGTGTGTGGTGACTCCACAG
This sequence comes from Sequoia sempervirens, assembly GCA_007258455.2. Lineage (NCBI taxonomy): Eukaryota > Viridiplantae > Streptophyta > Pinopsida > Cupressales > Cupressaceae > Sequoia > Sequoia sempervirens. The sequence continues at coordinate 54,493 of VDFB02374871.1, read as the reverse complement.
TCTGTATTGGCTCCCTTAATGTTAATGACGGGGACATACTCCTCAAGTGTTTCCACAACATGCTCATACACATGGTTCACGTCCTTGTATTTTCCTTTTCCTTTATCATTGTTTCCCTTGTTGTGATCAGACATTGGATTGGTGTATATCTTTAGGTCTTGGTTTCATGTTGGTTGCTCCACATTTATGATTTTTTGATCAATGAGGTCCTGGATTAGTTTTTTAACCTCATGCAACTATTAGTGGTGTGCCCTTTGATTTTGTGAAAATCATAGAGCTAGTTTTTGTTGTACCAGGGTCGTTTCACTTCTGGTTCCTAGTAATTCTCATAGGTGGGCGCCTTGATGAGGTTTTTGTTTATCAATTTCTTCATGAAGACCTCAAGTGGTTCCCCAAGGGATGTGTACTTCTGCTTCAGAGGATTTTTTTTGCGAGGGTGGTCCAACTTGATTATTTAGGTTATTAACCTGATTGTTGATTGGTTGGTGTTGTGATACTGCATTGGTTTGGGTGTTGTTTCGATTATTATTTTGTGGTTGTTGGTAGGTTTGGGTGTTTTTCCTCGGAGCACTAATTACAACCTTAGCATCAACCACACCATCATTTGTGACATTTTTGTTCCATGCCCAAGTGCGAGGTTTCTCGTTATAGTTGTTGGATGGATGATTGTTTTGTTGTTTTGGATATGTGGCTATCCCTCCTTGTGAAATAAGGGCTCATTCAATGTTAAGGGCCTTAGGGATCAATTAATCATATGTGGTGATACCTTGCACCTTGAGATGGAATGCCAAGGTTCCTTTGAGATTGGAGATGATGGTGCAAACTTGTTCTTCTGGCATGACCCATTTGCTCCTATTGGCCTTGGATCACCATCGTTGTAGGAAGGAAGCAAATGATTCATTCTTTCCTTGTTTGAGGGCTAATAGTTCCTCTAGACTAACATCCATACCGATATTAAATGCGTAATTTTTTATGAATGCATCCACTATCTCTTGGAACTTCTTGATGCTAGGAGGAAGACGAGAGAAGCACTCCATGGCGTGGCTAGCCAAGCTTCTAGGAAATAGCCACATTAGATAGGTATCGTCATATGCGACTTCCATGCAATGAACTTGGAATTCCCTAATGTGATCTTCAGGGTTTCCTGTCCCATGATATTTATCAAATTTGGTGATCTCAAATCCCTTTGGGAACAGTTCATTACAAGGCTCCTGTCAAATGGATAGGGACACAAGTTGTTGGGTGTCTTTATGGTTTTCCTTGATTTAAGATCAAGTACTTGTTGTGAGAGTAACTTGATCTGTGTTACTACATCATTTTGCAGGTCAGGGGGTGGGATGAAGGTGTTCTACGGTGGTTCACTTGTTGGAGGGATGTGTGGATTGGTTGGTGTGTTGGTGGATGGTGCTTGTACATTCTGCTACACCAAGTATGCTTGTACTTGTTGCTGTATCAACAACACTTGTTGTTGATCCTATTGTTGTTGTGCTAATAGTTCCTATTGCTGAGCTTGCTGCTGTTGTTGTACCAACAATGCTTGTTGTTGGGCTACTAGTTGGGCTGATTCTTGTTGTTCTTGGTATTGTTTCAATTCTTGTTGGTATGCTTGTTGTTGGGATTCATGTTGTTGTGTGAGGTACTATGCTTGTACTTGTGCTTGTTGAGCTTGGTATTGGGCTCAAGCTTGTCCGTGTGCCTGAGCCTGAGCTTGTGCTTGTTGGGAAGCTTGTGCAATCTATGCAACTTGTGTGGCTTGAGAAGCCTACGCTACTTGAGCAGCTTACTATTGTTGTAATAATGCTTGGGCTTGAGCATCCTTTTGTGTGACGTGAGCTATTTGAATGGCTTGTGCTGCTTGAGTGGCTTGTTGTGCTTGAGCGATTGCGCTGCTTGAGGGGCTTGTTCTCTAGCTTGTTGATTTTGGATTTGTTGAAGTGCCTTTTGATAGGCAACTTGTTGAGTGGCTTGTAATGTAATGCTATATTGGATTGATGTATCTGTGTTTGGTGGTGAAGGTGGTGGTGGTGGCAGTGGCATATTTGGTATAGTGTTTGTTGCTATGGTGAGGGGCATTGTCGTATTTGGGATTTGGGTGGATGGTGTGATTGATATTCTTGGTCCTTGAGAGACCATGTTTTGAGATTCTTGGGGGATGGTTGATGATGTGATGGTGGTGGCTTACATTATCGGGATGGTTTCCATCTGTTGTTGCAATGTTGATGACAAGATGGGAGAATTCTATATGATATTTTGATTAATGATCAAAGGGTTGATTTTATTTTGTTGATTGATATTTGGTAAAGAGGGAATCCCTAAATCAAGAGGTGATGTGGCTATTGATGGCAAGAGGGGGAGTGGTGGAAAAGTGAATGGAATACTCCCTTGGGGAAATAATGAATATGTAGGGTCAAAGATGCCCTCTGGTCCAAATAAGTCTCCTTCTCCTTGCGAGGTTACAGGGAGAGAAGTTTGAGGTGTTGCGTGAAATGATGATGATAGGTCATTAGGGTCATGAAAGGTGAGGGGGACATATGGATGTGATGGATTTTTTGGGATGGATTTCCCCAAGATTGAGTTTGCATCCAAATCTTGATTATTCACCAGGGGGTGTGTTTGTAATGCATTAAGAAATGCGCTCCCTTTGTTAACAATGGGTTGAGTTGGAGCAATGGATGATGTAATTTGGGGAATGGGTTGAGTGATGCTTTGGAATGGAGGTGTAGATGAGATTGGGGGCATGGATGAAATTGGAAGCATGACCCCAAAAGGTGATTCCACAATGGTGCTCACATCGAAATCAAAAGGGAGTTTAGCCCATTGTTTTACTAATTCAAGCATGTATATTGAGGGATTGAGTCTCATCATGATGTTGATGATTCTATGATTCTAGGGGTTTTGGACCATTTCGGTGATCTCATCTTGTGTCATTCCAAAGGAATTATTAGTGATATCCTCTACTTGACCTTCCTCTTGAGGATTTTGTGATGATGAAGGAAAGTTAGCTAGAGGATTGCTTGATCCAATGAGATTCATCTCAAATTTTTTTTGGCTTAGGTCACTTGAAGTGGATGTTTCTTTGTTGGCTTCCATGTTCCTCTTGTGTTGAGATCTGGTTTGTACCATAAAATAGGGATCAATTTTCAAGAATGTGGTAGATGAATCTCTAATTCTTTGGATTGATCTAATTTTAGGTACAAAAGAGAAAATTTATAATTATTTAAGGATCAAAGGTATGATGGTGAAATGTGTGAAAGGTGGATGATATGGATGATTAGAACTCTTGAGAAATCTTGAAGGAGATGTTAAACTTTAGGACTTGGATTTGATGTTTGATGTTTGATTTGGAATTAAATTTGATTTGATTTGAATTTGGATAGTGAACTCATAAACTCTAAGAGGTTAGATGTTTTCCTAGAGTAAATTTTTCCTCAAGATGCTAATTTTACTAAGTGTGAGAAGAAGGTTTCATCTAAACACACCTAACCAAACAAGATGATTTTTTATTGGATTTTTATTTTGGATAATGAACTCCTAAACCCCAAGATGTTAGATGTTATCAAGGGATATACTTGTCCAAAATGCTTGATAATTTGATTAAATATGTGGAGAAGGATGTATCTACACACATCTAATCAAACAAGATGATTTGGATTTGTTTCAAATGATTTGCCCAAAGTTTGACATGGAGGATTTTTTCCAAGATTTTCAAGAGTTGATGGTGAGATAATTTTGGTTTGATGTTTGAAAGATGGATGAAGGTTTGATTTTGATCCTACGTGTACCTAAAAAGACACTTGCTTACAAGACCTCAGTTTTGAAGAACATGCTTTACTCTAGACAAGGTGTTCAAATTCCTGCAAAAGATTTGGATTTTGTTGATAAAATAACTCATACAAATTGGGATTGTTTCTTGAAGCTCTTCTATAAAAGTTAAAAAGCAGTCTTTATTTGATTTCATATAGCGTTGAGAGACACTTTTGATGATCTTTTGGAATAAGAGCTTTTGACTTTGGTTTCTGAATTTTGATCTTGCATGAAATCATTTGAGACACATGTGTGGGGTTCAATTGTTCTTAGCTTTTCTTAGTGAGTTCCTTTTACCACAAAAAATTCTTGATTAGGTTTTGAACTAGATGTCTAATGTCTTAACTTCTTATCATTCCACAATGTATATCATATGGAACTTCAATGGAATCAAGGAAAAATTTACCTATTGTTGAATTTGTAAGAAAATCAAGATGTAAATCCAAATGTTTAGAAACCTCTAAGGATAGAATCCCTAGGGAAAGCAATAACACTTGGATTTTTTCAAAGATATTTGCTTCCTAAAGGGTTTGAAATTTGATGACAAATGTTGAATGTTTGTTTTCCCAATGTTTACAATCAAACAAAGTGTTTTGATTTCAAGAACAAGTACAACCCTATGGCTATGAAAGATTGTATTTGTTGAATCCCCACTTGGACAAGTCCAAATATGCCTACTTTTAGTGGATGGTTAAATGCTTGACCCCACTGGCTCCCCTCCATAGCTCAACACTTCTTTTAGGGCAGCCAAGCATCAATACCCATGAATCTCCCATGGCATACTTTCCATCTCTACTAAAAGCTGTAAAAGTGTGGGGCAGCTTCAGAACGACCGTTCTTGCACCAACAAATAGATTAGGATTTTGGCCTTTCTAAACAAGGGTTTTATTGTAAAAATTCCATTCGTGGGGGACCATCCATACGGCAAGAGACCATTGCTGCCCTTCTCGTCGGAATAATCCTCGTGATATTGGCCTTTGTTCCAATATCCACACTTATATCCTAGGTGGAAGTCTCTTGGCTTTAGCGTGTTCTCGGTTGGGTCGTTCCCTTGGGTGATTACTTTTTCCCACAAGGTAGGCCCTCTAAGATAAACAAAAGCAAGAAAACATATTTGTAACTTGATCAATCTTTGTTGTGAACCAAAGAGCGAGAATGTATGCAATATGCTCCACTCACACTTGCAAGATTTGTTCAATTTTAAAATCCAAATTTAAGTGTGTGGGTAACTACTTACGCAACTTAATGTCACCAAAAGTCCTTTTGATACTCAAGATCATTGTGAGGCACAAGAGAAGTGCATACATCCTTTTAATGATATTACTTTGATTAAGTAATTACAAGACAAAGAAGCACTTGTTCATTTTAATTCTACAAAGCAATAATTTGATTCTTTTTAGTGCACCAAAATGAAATATGGATTTTTCCTTGTTCAATTGTTAATCTTCAACCAAATCTACTGAGTTTGTCCTAAAGTTCTTTTAAAACCCTTTCTAGCAAAAAAATGATTTTTTTTGTATTGTTCTTTTTAGAGTCCAAAAGAAATTTAGTAGGTCCTAAGCACATGAGAGATAACAAATTTTTAAGAGAAATTGTGAATTCTCTAAGAGTGTTAAACAAACACTAAAGTGTTAAAAAACACTTGGTATCATGAGAGAATGATGTCATTATGCCTCTTTCAATCTCATCTTTCTCCTTCACTTTGATTAGAACAACCTACAAAAAACTAGTTAGAATTGCAAAACAAAGGTTAGGAAAGAAATTAATAATCCAGATGATCATAATTAAAAAGGAATATGTCATAAAAATTGATATTTCACTTTTTAATTCCTTTCAGCGATGGATCTGCATAGGCGGTGCAGTTTAAGGAATCTAGTGGTGCTATATGGCAACACTAATTTTGCAAGCGTCGCTTTGTAGCAAAATAGAGACCATTATTGCATTGGATTTTTCGCTAGTGGTGTAGTTTGGAATTAAAAAAATTCAGTGACCACGAATTGACCTAATGGTGGAGTTTACAAATTTGAATCTTAGGCGGGAAAGACAGAGCGTTGTTGTTTGAATTTTGAAGCGTTGCTATATGGTGACGCTGGTGTGGTAGTAGTTATGTATGGTGACATTGGTCTGCTAGTGGTGCAATTCCCTATAGACATATAGAAACAAAAAAAAACATGAAACTTTTGATAAAAAAATGATCTAAATGTGAGATTTTCCCTCCTAGCACCAAAATGTAGAACCAAGATCCTAGACCTGCATAAACATGAGAAACAAACACATTAGAAGATTCAAATGCAAGCCAAGATCAAATTTCCCCATAAAATCCATTAGCAATGCTCAAAATAGGAATAAAAACAAGAACACAATGAAAAAGCAAAGAGATAGATCAAATCCTATTAAAAACATGCAAACTCTTGATCTTATGGGGGAGTTGGTGCCAATTTGATGTGGAAATTGCCCCTTTCCCCACTCCTATGCAAGCTTTTTATGATTTGGTGATGATTGATCCACTTGGTGATTGCTTCAAATGAACTCCATGGAGAAAACTTGCAATAACCTAGCTATGCTTTGATGAAATTGATGAAAATGCTAATACTTGAAGATGAAATTGAGTATAGTAAGTTTTCTCAAATTGTGGATGATAAAATGAGGAGAGAAACCTCTTATTTATAGAAAGAAACGATGGAAAAATACCCAAAATGAAGCAATGTGGGACTAACTTTCAACCAATGGCCAAATGCCACTTGTCAAGATGTGAATGAGCCAAGGATAAGCACATTTTGGTGAATGTGCCCATAAATGCAACTAGGTGGAATTTGAAAATAGTGAAATGACATGTAAGAGGGAAAAATGAAAGTCTTAAATGCCACTTGGATGAATGCATAAGATGGAATAAATCTTTTGTTGGAAGGACAAAGTCCACTTGGAAATATTTCAAATTTGGAGGAATATTTTCTAAAAGATGCCAAGTTGAAAGAAAATAGACATTTAATAAATGAATTAAATGTATTTTCCTATGCAAGTGGCAAAAGTTAGAGGATGGGACATGGATTAAAATTAAATTAATCAAGGGTTAATTAATTTAATGAGGGATTAGATGATGTGACTAATTGATTTAGATTTATGGGTTGATTTAAATCAAAAGATGAGAAGAATGTGATTTAGATTTAATTAATTAAATATTTTTGATTTATTTAATTAAAAGGGAAGAATGTTAGCTTAAATTAAATAAGAATTGATTTAATTTAATAAGATGACCTTAGAGATTTAATCAAATAAAAGGGATTATTTAATTAAATAGAGACTCTGAGGTTAATTGAATAAAAATGATTTATTGAATTAATAGGAGATGACAACTTAATTAGATAAAATTGATTTAATCTAGTTAAGAGAGGAATTTGATGACAAGCCACAAAGATGATTCAGGTGGAAACGATGTTAGAAAATCAGGATTAGGTGTGTAACGCCAATCAATACATTTTCCATGTCTACATGAGCATCTTTTTTCTCCATAAGAACAACTTCATGCAGTGGAAATGCCACAATCGTGCATGCAAGCATGGTTTCACATAACATCACCTTTTTTTGCCCACTTCCTAGCCTAATTTACCCACATTTATTACCCCAAAATACCCTAAAAGCCCTAGGTTAGATCACTCACTGGGTCTCCTACCTCCATTAGTTGCTGGTACTCTTGAAATCGCTCTACATGATGCAAATTTCAAGGAACTGCTACCATCACTCCTTCACTCACTCTCCTCTTCTTCTCTCAATTATAAAGGTGAAAATGACACCTTTGGGCCCCCAAATGCCTATTTATAGGCCTCTAAATCCTAATAATTCCAAGAAATATGGCAAGTAACCCAATCTTTAGCCTATACCTCTTATCTCTAGACTCATCACCCTAATTCTTTCCATTCTTCTTTTTTTTAACACACACTATTTTGTTCTAAACCTACCTTTTTTGAGATCCCGCCCAAAAATTATTTGTAATTATTTCGATCGGTCTCTCGAGGGGGCATCATCTCCCACCCTATTTGGAAAAATTTTAAACTTCTTTGATGTAACATCACTTTGAACACTGCATCAAAGAGGGGAAAAATATAGACACCCCAATTGTGACATTGCACTTTAATTTAATTAAAAATCTAAATTTTAATTAATCTTGGCAATAACCCCATAATTAATTAAATATTAAATTATTTAATTAATTATTCCTTCTTTATCCCTTAATTAATCAAATGTAGTATTTAATTAATTATCCCACTTTCCCTCCTAAATTAATCAAATATTATATTATTTAATTAATTATTCCACCTCTCTTCTAAATTAAATAAGTATTTAATTCAGTTAATTTTCACTCTATCTTATTCTCCTAAGGTTAAACTATTTATTTAATGCAACCTTAGTCTTTTCCCCCTCAAAATCTACTAAGTAATTAATCCTAGATTAATTAATTAATCCCCCTTCATTAATATCCACTTAGCCTTTTCCCCCAATTTTAATTTCTTCCAATGCGACATGGAATTCCCCCTCACATGCTTGCTTCCTCATCTCTCCAATAAATTCTTGTCCCCATCTCATTAAATCAACTAAAGACAAATATCACTTTTTGAGTTGACTTTGTATGGGGCTATCTCCTCCTGTCTATAAAATCCAATTTTAAATTATACCTCTATCCCTTCCAATCATTACTATCCAAGATCACATTCTTCTTAATCCCTCATATGACATGTGTTCTCTTTCTCTTGCTTGAGTGCACCTCTCAATCTAAGCCATTGATCTTGTGGCAAAATCTTAGTTCTTCATCCCTTTGAGCCTATTTCCATAAATAGGTGTTTTCACCCTCCATTTCTCATAAATTCTTATGTGATATCTAGATTATGCTAGAATTCTTATTAAGCAATCCACATTAGCATGTAAGAGATAAAATCAAAAAATTTCTTGGGTGTAAAGCTTGTGTAGTTCAACCATGGAGGTTAAAGGATATTGAGGTATTGCTATTTGTATGCTTTTCTTTATGTTTTTCATTTGTTTTATGCTTTAATCCTTTTTCATAGCTTCACAAGTCATTCAAATATTTTTGGGAAATTATAAAATGGCATGAAACATAAAGCATGGGCTTGTTGTGTTGACTAATAGGGTGACACCAATGAAGGCTAAAACTAAGTAACCTTTTGAATTGGTTTATGGAGTTTGTGCAAGGTTGCCCATAAACAATATTATTCCTATTTATAATTTTATGCAATAAAATAATGAGGATGTTGATTACATGATAATTATCAGAATAAACTAGCTCATTAAACTTCATGAAAGTAGAAGAAAGGTTCAAACTATAAATAGAAATAAGCAACAAAATTCAAATAATCGATTGATAAGATGACCAACCCTATAAATTTTAAAGCAGGAAAATAGGTCTTATAGTGGAATTATAGAGAAGAAGATAAAGGTAAACATGGAATATTTTATTCCATGTGGCTTGGACTATATTGAATTGAAAATATGTGGCAAAGAGTCATACTTCATCACAAGTTTGAATAGTGAGTTTCAAGAGTTGCTAGTGTGAGAATTTCAGGAATACTGGCCGAGTTGCAAATTACACAATTGCACAAATTGAGATGAAAGATAAACTATCAATAATTTCCTTTGATTAATAGCTTATGAATGAGTACAATATATATAGTAGGTGATGAGTCATCTAGAATGGAAACTAGCAACTAGAAAATAGGCATGTAGCTCTATACAAGATTGCATGACTAATAAATCATTATCCTAACAACCTAACAACTAGCAAACTTATATAGAGGAATATTCTAAGTAGAATATTATACACTAATACTCCCCCTTAAGTGTAGCGAGGTGAATAGAGATATATGGGTCCAGGAAACAAAGCTTGATCAGGTACCCAATTATAAAGAGAGGAGAAAACCTAGTGGGAAAAAATCCTAACCATTTATTCAAATTAAAGAAGAAAGATGCAATTTCCAATGAAGAACTATAAATGAATCCACACTACAACAAGATTATATCAAAGTCATAGAAACCACTACATGAGTACCTTCAGGATACTCTTGAATGCTTGAAATTGCAATTGTACATATTTTGCATTGCTCAACTAGATGAACATATAGGTACATGGTCTCTAAATACATAAACTGACCATCTGAAGATAAGAAGATTTAATTATATAGAGATGCGTTCTAAACTAGATAACTACATAGGCACCCTCTGATTGGTATAAATCCAAAAAAATAGAAGCACCAGGCCCCTATTGATTGCTAGTTGGAGGAACAACGTGAAGCTCGGTTGCTAAATAACAACTTTTAATATTCTAAGTTTTTTTATTTATGAAGCTTAAATAAAACCTATACTAGATGCTTAAATAAAAACCCCCACATGGAACTTTATTAAAGTTTAATTTATTACAATGCCCAAAATTTCCCTTATTTTAGTACTTTATCATGAAGTGCTTTTGATTAGCACAAATAATTTCAATAAAGAACTAAAAAAATAAATAAATATAGAGCATGCAAAACTAAGGAGATATGCATGCATCTATAGATTTACATTTTCCTCCATGGTTTCTTGCAAAAAAGATCTTAGCACCTCAAAATAGATCCAAATTGCCACATCCACAAGCACACAAGAGTAATAATGGCCCATATCCATGATTCACTCAATAGTTCCCCACACTCAAATTAACATGGTAATAAATTCACAAAATATAAAATGAATTTTCACTCAAAACTCACCTCTGCTCTGATACCGTGTGAGAATTTCAAGAATACTAGTTGAGTTGCAAATTATACAATTGCAAAAATTAAGATGAAGGATAAATTGTGAATAATTGCCTTTGATTAATAGCTTAGGAATGAGTACAATATATATAATAGGAGATGAGCCATCTAGAATGAAAATTTCCAACTAGAAAATAGGCATGTAGGTCCATGCAAGATTGCATGACTAAGCAATCATTATCCTAACAACCTAACAACTAGCAAACTTATCTAGAGGAATATTCTACACTAACTAGTGCATGGACAATTCTTGAAACTATATTTTTCTTAGGCTCTAGCTTAATTTCCTTTCCATAAAGAATTGTATAGTATTTTTTGTGTGCTTTGTGGAGTCATGATGGTCTATATCTCATGGTAAAGTGTTTTATTTTGATGATCTTGTGTAGTATTGGCATTGGTTTATCAAGATGAATCATAGATATTCCTTGTCATTTTTTGGCTTCTTTTGGTCTACTCAAATAAATATTGGGATCTTATTATGCCTACAAGAAGAACATATCCCCAACTATAGCCAATGCTAAAGCCCAAATTTATAACACCCAAAACTTGTATATTTATCCATAATTTCCCTATTCCATAATGAATTTTTTATATTGCCCCTAATAACATATTAGAGATAATTTTATTAATCTTTCCCTTGTCAATATTTTATTTATGTATTCCCTATTGTTTTCCTTATTCCTTTGGAAACTCATCCAATTTTTTAGATAATCCAAAAAATCCCTATGTTTGCTTTGTGTTTATTCATTTACAAGGATGGTGGAGATTTTCAAGTTTCAAGAATAGCTTGAACCTCCAACTATTTAAAATAGTGATAATGATACAACTTAAGGAAGATGGTGAAAATGGTTAAGATATGTATCAAGGATTTTAAAGGTTCAATAACTTCTTGAACTTCTAACAATGTTCAATATTGGTAACATCATTCAACAAGGATAAAGAGGAAGTGGAAAATGAGGATTTTAAAGTCTTTGGAGGTTCAAGAACCTATTGAACCTCTAACAAGATTCAAAAGCTCTCTATAAGGATAATAAAGTGAAAGAAGCAAGTTGTGTCACTGAGTTAATGATTCCTTGAACTCATCAACTCAATTCAAGAAGTGAATTTCTTATATGTGGCTTAAGAAAAATACTAAGGCATATGTTGGAAATTTTAGAGGTTCAAGAACCTCTTGAACCTCTGATGAATTTCAAGGAGTAGCCAAATAATCAACATAGAGAAATGAGAGAAAGGAATATTGGCTAAGGGGGATTTTAAAAAGTTAAAAAGTTCTTGAAATAAATAACATAAAGGAGGGAAAATAAAATAAAATTCAAAAGGGCTAAATCATGTGTCAAAGATATTGGAGGTTTGGGAATTACTTACACCTCTAACATAGTACAAGATTGAGAAAAAGGCTCTAACACTAAAAATGAAGAGATAAAATTTAAAGAGGAGAAGGTGTCTATGATTTAATAGGTTCAAGAACCTCTTAAACCTCCAAAGTGGTACAAAATGGAAATTTTTTTGGCTCTTAATTTTTTTCTAATTTGGTTAAGGTCTACATCCTACAATTACTTTTGGACTTAGGTAACCCTCACCAAAAATCAATCTAAGTAGTTTTCCTTGTGTTCAAAATTTTCCTAGGCTAACCCTATGTTATCCTCTATGTTCTTATTATGTGTTCAAAATTGTAGAAATCCTAAAAATTATAAATAGTGGGATCATTTAATTTTAATTTTGTTGCAAGTGTTTTAAAGTTTCATACTATCGAGATTGTCCCTATTATCATGCCCTTCTTACCAAGCCCCAAGTCAAATATCTATCAAAACCCACCTAAGAGTTAATTTTTTAAATATTTTGGGTTATGAGAGTTGGTCAAACATCCATCCCACACCCAAATCCTCAACTTGGACATATTTCAAAAAAAAATTTGTGTATTTTGTTAAATTTTTGGGTCACCCATCCTCGAGTTTCAATTTCTTCCAAACCCTGCCATCCCAATCCTCCACTAGTTAACACTTGTGTAATTTTTTTAAAGTTTTAGAATTGGTCTTACTTGAATACCTTCCATCCAACATCTAATTACCTAATGTTGATGTCATGCTAGCATCACCCTTCTATCAAAGATATAATTTGATCCATAAGTTTGTTGATATCATCATGAAATCATCCTTTTTATAGTTGCATGCTGATCCATACCTACTAACATCATCTTTTGATACTCCAAAGGTTTATAGTTCTTTTAGAGTCAAGTTTTATCTATCCCTTAATTGGGTACCTTTTTCCATGCTCCCTCAAATCTTGACTCCCACTTTAATATTCTTCAATAATTATTGTCAAAATTAGACTTTCATCCAACCTCTAACCTAGTACCTATTTCCTATCACCACAAAATATTTAAACTCTATTGATTCAGATTTAGCCTATTAGAGTAAAAAAATTTCATTTCTTATCTTGGTACCAATTACAAGGTTATTTCAACAACCTGCTCTCGACACCTCAAATGATTTATTCCTCATTAGGATTTCACATTCATACTTTCCCTATTTTACATCTTGTTTGGCATGATTCTCCAAACAACTCCAAATTATAATTCTCTAATCACAAGCATGAGGTATGAGCTTCCTTTGACCTTCACAATTAGATACTCCTACCAATTTCTACTACAACTCCCACCTACCCTTATGAATGGCCCAAAATGCATTTAGTGATCCATAAAAGGTTTATGAATATTCATAAATTTTTAGTGGATCTATAATTGTATTTTGATGGTTAGGAGTAAAACCACATAGGATACCATTAATGAAAGTAAATGGCCTAGAAACTACCAGATTAGATCCCATGGAACCCAAAAATCATTATTTATGTAGGTCGACATAGATTTAAAGGAGGAAGTGGTACTTTCCCATACCGTATTCCATTACAATGGTTAAGATTATGGAACCTGAGCATTCACACCATCTACTAAGTTCCTTGTTTATATATGGACTCTCATTTTTATTTAAAAAGGTTGGTCTTTATTTGTGTTGATTAAGCTCATCTAGGTCAAGCTATAAATTTCTATAATTTTTGCATAAGAATGTAATTAGTTTTTAATTTGTATGATATATTTTTTGGATTTGTAATTTATTATCAAAGAAAATGAATGTAAGGAATTAATTGTCCATTGTTGTATCCTATCTCCAAAGTTGATTAATACTTTTAGAGGATTCAAGGAATCATTAGGTTCACAATTTTTTTTCTTTATGTTAACTCATGTTAGTTTTCATCTAAATGGGTATTGTAAATCAATTTCATTCTTGCACAATTTTATGCTTGAATGAAGATATTGCAATCCTAGTTGATAAAAATTTTTGGTTCAAAGCTCATCATTTTATTTCTGATTTTGGTGTGGACATCAACAATTTCTACCTTTGGAGGTGTAGATCTATACACACCTAGCGACTGAGAGTTCAATCTACTGGTTTCAAGCAAACAAAGTCCTGGTATGTTTCATTTTTGCAAAAGAAGGATGATTCAATTTGATATCAAGAAGTTTTCTAGGTTTCAAATGCTTTAACATGTTAAGTTTGTTGGTTCCCAAATCAACAGATGCAATGAGTCCTAAAGAGTAGCCACTCTCTTATGTTCAGACTCAATGGGTTGATATGGCCAACGAATGGGAGAGTGAATAAAATACGCCTTTCTCCCCTACACTTCAGGCTCTATTAAACCTGGCAGGGTGATCCCAAACTTGTGCTTTCAGATACTTGTGTGTCACATTATCAAACACATAGTGAATAGATTGTTGGAAAATGTGCCTCAAGCTTACTGACATGAAACTCCTGAAAGAGAAAAAATTAGTGAGACCTTCAAAATGTCTTACTGACCAGTAGTTGTGTTCAAAAGATCAAATTCGTTGAGACTCTAGATCCATCTTGTCGACATGAGTCATCAACAAGATATGGCTATCACTGTGAAATTCCTATCTCTCTCCGTCTGGACAGACCTCTTGCCGACGGGTTGGTTCTTGGTGATCATCAGGGAAAATCTTGGCGATGAGTGGCATTGGGGAGAGGAATGAACCTTTAGAGTGACTCATTCTGATAGAGTATGTCTCATCGGCGGTTTTACACACGAATGTCATCGAGGTGACATGAAGGCTCGGTAAGAGTCTAACCAACAGTGTTGGTCTCATCGACAATTTTGCACTCGGTATGATCTCCTGCTGATGGATGTGGTCTCACCGATAGGTATACCTTCGGTGAGAACTCTTGGTGATAGCGTTTCTCTCCCCGACAGTCTGTGTTTGATATAAGCTCTTGCCAATAGTGTTGGTCTCTCTGACTGCTCTATGATCGGTGTGAACTCTTGCCGATAGAGGAAATCTCACTGATGGATTTGTGTTTGGTATGATGTCTCACCAATAGCGATGGTCTTGCCGATAGAGCTACATGTGATGGACATTGGTGTGAAGTCTTAGCGACAACGATGGTCTTGCCAATTGTTCTGCAATGGACTTCAGTGAGATGTCTAGCCTATAGAGTGGGTCTAGCCAATGGTTTTGTATTTGATATGACTCTTGCTGATGGTTTTGACTCCTGCCAATAAGGACAGTTAGGAATTTTGGCATCGGGAAGACACAATCTAGTGTCTCATTGACATGCAATACAGTTGAACATTTTGACCAAATGTTTGTCCTACATGGTGTGTTCTGATCCAATGAGAGAAGCAGAATGTGAACCGTGGGTAGTTGGACTGTTGTGACCGTTCCTATTTGGAAGATTAATAGATTGTGAGGAAAATGACTATGCTCTGCAATGGTCGACAATGGTGAATAGTTCAGTGAGAAGTGTTGTTTGATACTAAACACAGATTTGATTAGTGAGAATTCAGTGTATGTTTTTGAGAGCATTGTGATGATTCTGTACAAGATTGATCATTGAATGTGCTATTGTAAATTGACATCAGAAAGTGAAGTATGTACTCTTATGTAATTTTGTTTACTATAATACAAAGAGGCTTTTCTTGGTGTGGTGGGTTTTTCTCCCGTAAGGGTTTTCCCATGTAAATCTGGTGTCTAATTGTGTATGTGTTCATTTATCTTTTCTGTTATTCTTTTCAAGTGTATCTTATTGAACTGTAATTGAAAAATTTAAAGTCACCTCTGCATTCTTCCCTGAGTTTTTGGCGTTAGGAGAGTTTGTTCCGCACCTAATATTTCCTTACAAGTGGTATCAGAGCCTGGATATTTGTGTTATCCTTGTGGGTACATTGGGTTTTTTGTGTCAATTCTACTCAGTGGGAGTCTTGTAGAAGTCTGGTAATTCAAATTACAGATTAAGATGGCAAGCACATCAGGAAAGATTGAAATTGAGAAATTCAATGGCAACAATTTTGAGTTGTGGAAACTTAAAATGGAAGATCTGTTGGTTGACCATGATCTTTGGCTTACTATGTCTAGAACAAAGCCTACAGGCATGAAGCAAGAGGATTGGGACCTTGTAGATCAAAAATTAGAGGGGCTGATAAGGCTTTGTTTAGCAGACTCTGTTCTTCTAAATGTTCATGAAGAAAAGACAACATCCTCTTTGTGGAAAAGATTGGGAGCTATTTATCAGGGAAAGTCCTTGGTGAATAAGTTGTTCTTAAGGAAGAAGTTGTACTCTTTGAAAATGCAGGAAGGAGTGTCTATTGCTGATCATTTAAATTCTTTCAACATGCTGATTGCTCAGTTAGCATATGTGGGTGTGAAGATTGATGAAGAAGATTGTTGTATGCTACTGTTATGTTCTTTGCTAGATTCTTGGGATCACTTGGTGATGGCTATTGGGAGTACTACTTCCTCTTTTAATATGGAAGATATTGTTGCTTATTTGTTATCAAAAGAGATGAGAAGAAAATCTTCTGAGATGGCAAAGGAGGCTCTTGCTATTAGAGGAAGATCGAAAGAAAAAGGCAAGAAGAAGGACAGGAAGTCCAAATCCAAATAAGAGGGGAGATCAAAGTCTCCTAGTAAGAAGTCCAAGGTAAAGTGCTGGAATTGTGGGCAACCTGGTCATGTCTGAAAGGATTGTAAAGAGGAGAAAAATAAGAAGAATAAGAATTCTTCCGACAATGATTCTTCTAAGAGTGATGCAAACGCTTTCATTGCAGCCTTGGCAACTCAGGCATCAGATGATGTTTGGTTGATTGATTCTGAAGCATCTTTCCACATGACATCTCATAGAGACTGGTTCACTAAGTATGAAAAATATGATGGTGGAAGAGTGTATTTGGCAAGCGATTCATCTCTAGAAATAGTTGGTTGTGGAAGAGTGAAGGGAATCAATGATGTAATGCATATACTAGGTCTGGCTTGAAATTTACTTTCTGTTATTCAACTAAACGATGTTGAAGTGCAGGTCTCATTCTCTGGAAATGGCTGCAAAATGACTAGAGGCTCAATGGTGCTAGCTAGGGGTGCTCATATTCGTACCTTGTATAAGCTGGATGCACTTGTTGTGCAATGCAATAGTGTCTCTGCAAAGTCACAAAAGGCTACTCATGGAGAAAAGGAGAAAAAATTTCCTGATAGTGCAAACTCTATGGAAGTTAAACTTCTAGAAGAAAAGACTACGCTCTGGCATCATAGGCTTGGCCACATTGGAGAAAAAGGTTTAAAAACCTTGAAAAATAAAAACCTGGTTGAAGGGGTTGATGATTGTAGCCTCGAATTCGAGTTTTGTGAACATTGTATATATGGTAAACAACACTGTGTTTCATTCTACTCCAGTCTCATAAATCTTCTGGTTTACTTGATTACATTCATTATGATGTTTTTGGTCCAGTAAATGTTTCATCTTTGTCTAAATCAAGATATTATGTATCATTCATTAATGATTATTCAAGAAGGGCATTTGTTTATTTTTTGAAAATTAAATCAAAAGTGTTCAATCATTTTAAGGAATTTAAAAACCTTGTGGAAAATCAGACTGGAAGAAAAATAAAATGTTTAAGGACTGACAATGGCGGTGAGTTTTGTTTTGATGAGTTTGAAAGGTACTGTAAAGATCATGGGATTAAAAGACATAAAACTACACCCTACACTCCGCAACAAAATGGAGTTGCTGAAAGGTTCATCAGGACAGTGATGGAAAGAGAATGAAGTATGAAAAGCAATGCTAGCTTAGAAGAGAAGTTCTGGGCTGAGGCAGTTGCAAAAAATCAGTTGCAACAACATGTTATTTAATAAACCGTTCTCCAAATTCCGCTCTTGTTGAGAAAAAACCTTTGGAAGCATGGTATGGAAACAAGCCTTTTTTGAGACACATTCGTGTCTTTGGTTGTGAGGTATATGCATATGTGCTAAATGAAAAAATGTCTAAATTGGAAAACAAGGTTGTTAAATGTATTTTTATTGGTTATAGTGCTGGCATAAAAGGATACAAGCTTTGGAATCCTAATACGGAGAAGGTTCTGTACAACAGAAGTGTTATTTTTCTTGAGCTGAAGCTTCTACTTTGGATCTACAGTCAGAGACAAAATCAGAAAATAAAAAGGATGTAGTTGAAATTCCTTCGACACCAGATAAAGAGGAATTGAAAATTCAAAATATACCTGAAACTAAGGAGAGCTCAAGTAGTTCTGAGAGTTCTGAAGAAGAAGATCCACCTCAGCCTCAGCCTGTGAGGAGGTCAACACGTGAAAGAAAGCAACCTAATAGGTATGGGTTTTCTTTGTTAGATTCTACTTGTGCCTATGCTTTAATTTCTAGCACTGATGAGCCTAGGACTGTGAAAGAGGCATTTAGAATGTCTGATTCAAACTATTGGTTGGAAGCCATGAATGAAGAAATGGCATCATTAGAAAAGAATGATACTTGGAGTTTGGTGCCCTTGCCTGAAGGCAAAAAAGTTGTTGGATGCAAATGGGTATTTAAAAATAAAATAGGTTTGGATGGCAGTGTGGAAAAGTATAAGGTGAGGTTGGTTGCAAAGGGGTATTCCCAGGTAGAGGGAATTGAGAGAAATTTTTTCTCCTATAGCTAAGTGACATCTATCATTTCTTTTGTCACTTAAGTGTATGACTTAGAGATTGTAGGATGGATGTGAAGACAACATTTCTTCATGGTGACCTTGAAGAAGAAATTTATATGTCCGCTGAGCACTTTGTGGAGAAAGGTAAAGAAAATCTGGTTTGCAAGTTGAAAAAATATTTGTATGGATTAAAACAGTCTCCTAGAATGTGGTACCAGAAGTTTGACACTTTTTTTTTGTCATTGGGATTTGTAAGATCGAAATCTGATCACTGTGTATACTTCAAAGCTAAAAATGATCATGTTCTTATTATTGCTCTCTATGTTGATGATATGTTGTTCATAGGCAATAGTAAGTTAATGATTTCTGATTTAAAATCCCAGTTGTCTGTAAAGTTCAAAATGAAAGATCTTGGTGCAGATAGGTATATTCTGGGAATGGAAATAACCAGGGATAGGAAGAGTAGAAAACTTTGGCTCAGTCAGAGTAAGTATATTAATACTATTCTAGAGAGATTTTGTATGACTGATTGCAAGCAGCTAGTTGTTCCAGTTTTGCAGGGAACAAAGCTATCTGTTGAAGACTGTCCAAAATCTCCTACTGAGATGGAGGACATGACCAGAGTTCCTTATGCTAGTGCAGTTGGCAGTTTAATGTATGCAATGGTCTGTACAAGGCCAAACATTTCCCAAGTAGTGGGAGTACTTAGTCGTTTTATGGAAAATCCTGGAAGGACACATTGGGATGCTGTGAAAAGAGTGTTCAGATATTTGAAGGGCACTTCAGAATATGATTTGTGTTACCATGGTAATTTGGTTGAATCACAAAGGACTCTCAGCATTCGAGGCTATGTGTATTCTGGTTGTGCAAGGGACATTGATAGTAGAAGATCCACCAGTGGATATATTTTCATGATGAATGGTGGTGCAGTTAGTTGGATGAGTAAGCCGTAGGCTGTAGTCGCTTTGTCCACTATAGAGGAAAAATACATGGCAGCAACACATGCCTGTAAAGAAGCAATCTGGTTAAAAATTTTGTGTTCTAACATTGGGTTTGATGCAGGGAAAATTACAATTTACTATGATAGTCAGAGTGCTATTTGTTTGGAAAAAAATCCTACTTTCCATGCCAGGACGAAACATATTGATGTGCAATATCATTTTGTATGAGATATGGTGGAGGATGGAAAGGTCTCTGTAGAAAAAGTGGATACTCTGGAAAATGTTGCCAATGCATTGATGAAACCAGTGAGCATAGACAAATATAGGTGGTGTTCCAGTTCGATGGGCCTTAGTGCCCATGAATTTCAGTAGTTTTGTTGTGCTCTGGAGGTGTCAGTAATATCTTTGTCAAGTGGGAGATTGTTGGAAAATGTGCCTCAAGATTATTGACATGAAACTCCTGAAGGAGAAAAAATCGGTGAGACCCTCAGAATGTCTTATCGACCAACAATTGTGTTCAAAAGATCAAAGTTGTTGAGACTTTAGATTTTTCTTGTCGACGAGAGTCATCGGCAAGACATGGCTATCACTGTGAAATTCCTATCTCTCTCCGTCCGGGAAGACCTCTTGCCGACGGGTTGGTTCTTGGTGATCATCGGGGAAACTCTTGGTGATGTGTGGCATCGAGGAGAGGCATGAACCTTCAGAGTGACTCATTCCGACAGAGTATGTCTCGCCGACGGTTTTACACATGAATGTCATCAGGGTGACATGAAGGCTCGGTAAGAGTCTAATCGATAGTGTTGGTATCGTCGACAGTTTTCCATTCGGTATGATCTCCTGCCAATGAATGTGGTCTCACTGACAGGTATACCTTCGGTGAGAACTCTTGGTGATAGCATTTCTCTCACCGACAGTCTGTGTTTGATATAAGCTCTTGCCAATAGTGTTGGTCTCTTAGACTGCTCTATGATCGGTGTGAACTCTTTCCGATAGAGGATATCTCGCTGATGGATTTGTGTTTGGTATGATGTCTCGCCGATAGTGATGGTCTTGCCAATAGAGCTACATGTGATGGACATCGGTGTGAAGTATTAGCGACAACGATGGTCTTGTCGATTTTTTTGTAATGGACTTCAGTGAGATGTCTAGCTGATAGAGTGGGTCTGGCCAATGGTTTTGTATTCGATATGACTCTTGTTGATGGTGGTGACTCCTGCCGATAAGGACAGTTGGTCATTTTGGCATCGGGGAGACACGGTCTAGTGTCTCACCGACATGTGATATGGTTGAACATTTTGATTGAATGTCTATCTTACGTGGTGTGTTTTGAGCCAATGAGAGAAGCAGAATGTGAACTGTTGGCAGTTGGATTGTTGTGATTGTTCCTGTGTGGAAGATGAACAGATTGTGAGGAAAACGACTATGCTCTACAATGGTCGACAGTGGTGAATAGTTCGGTGAGAAGTGTTGTTCGATACTAAACACAAATTTGATCAGTGAGAATTCAGTGTATGTTTCTAAGACCATTATGACAATTCTGTACAAGATTGATCATTGAATGTGCTACTGTAAATTGACATCAGAAAGTGAAGTCTGTACTCTGTATGTAATTTTGTTTACTGTAATACAAAGAGGCTTTTCTTGGTGTGATGAGTTTTTCTCCCGTAAGGGTTTTCCCATGTAAATCTGGTGTCCAATTGTGTATGTGTTCATTTATCTTTTTTGTTATTCTTTTCAAGTGTATCTTATTGAACTTTAATTGAAAAATTTAAATTCACCTTTGCATTCTTCCCTGAGTTTTTGGTGTTAGGAGATTTTGTTCCGCACCTAAGCTTTCCTTACATAGATAAATCTCCTTTATATGCTTAGCAGACACAATACTCTTAAGGTTTGGTTGACCTCTCAGATAGTGTCCAACTTAAACATGAGACATGTTATACATTAAATTCCACACACACACATACAAAGATAGACAAGTAAATTTGATTCAAATTTGTAGTTGCTCACAAAATAATCTCAGGAAATTGCAACATCAAAAGACCAGTGCCATATTCTAGGGTGGAGTCACCTAAACCAAATAATTTCAATTTCATTACAACATCCACTCTGTCATAACTATTCCTATCAGATGATGCATTACACCATTGATAATAGAAACTAAACCAGTTATACTTAGAAATCCTAGCATACAGTTGCACAAATTTTCATTCCTATTAATACAATTTAACTTACTCCTTGAATAAGAGTAATAACAGTGAACAAACAAAAGTAAAAAAATGACAGAGCTAGGTACACGACGAGAGGTCCAGGGGAGAGTTTTGCAGGGGAAAGTGTTGCAGGGAAATAGGGGCGATGACCAGTGGGACAGATAGGAGGAATGGAGAACCCAAAATAGGAAGGGGTGGGGAGATGAAATGGAGTGGGAGGAACCAATGGATGTGTTCAGGGGCAGGGTTAACAATGGAGGAAATGCATATGAAAACAATGGTTCATGTAACCAGATTGGATATTACAGGCCACTGTGGGTGAGGAAGAAAGGGAAATGGGTCGATAAATGTTATTCTTTAAATGCTGGACAAAATAGGGAGGGTAGGTACAGGAATAACCATTGGATGCAAGAAACTCCCAGATTTGGGAAGATGTTATATGACAAGACTCCAACATTTAAAAGCGGCAGACAGGAGCCCCCCTGGATATGGCCTTACCGATATGGGTATCTTAGAAAGTGTGGAGGGAGAATGCAGGGAGATGGATAGCCCATAAATAGAGATAAATTTTGAGGAAAGATGCCTGGTTGGAGAAGAGAAGAGATAAGCTTGAACAGGGATGAGGCAAGGCAATGGTGGTGAAAGGATTTGGGCGCGGGTGGGTAGGAAAAGGCTTCACATCTGAGCAGTGATAAAGGTGTGTCCTCGATTGATCCTAAACCCACAATATTTTTGGAAATAGATACAATTAAGGAAACTAGGAATCTACTGAAAGACATAGGTTTGTTTATGAAATGGGGTGGGGGTATCCAAAGAAGCAGAAAGAAATAAAAAATTGGTGTATGATGAAATGGGGTAGTAAGATAGTGGTTAGGGCAATGCAAAACAATTTTTATCTGGTTACTTTTCCCACTCAAATGGAAAAAAAAAAGTAAGAAATTCAGAACCATACTTTATGGAAGGAACACAAATGCATTTCTTTGACTGGAACCCAATTTTGACACGGGAAAGCATGAAATTGTGGAAAGCTCCACTTGGATTCGACTGCACAACCTACCATCAGAATTCTAGGCAGAAAATACATTGAAGGTAATTGGAAGACACTTAGGGAAGTTTAAGTTTTTGGATAAAGTACAGGAGGACAGTATGAGAGGAACCTATTTTAGAATATGTATAGCGATCCAGCAGGAGACGAAGTTCCCAACAGAAATAGGCCTCAAGACAGAGGGTGGAATTTGGAGGCAGGAAATCGTGAAGGAGGATAAGCTTGGTCTCTGCCCGAGGTGCAAATCAGTGGAGCATGATGGGGAAAATTGTTCAGCGTGGGTAGCAGCCAATGGACTCAATATGTATGAGGGTGTGAGGGATATGTGTAAAGCAAAAGATGATGGCATACCAATGGGACTTCCACTCACAGATATGGAAAAAGAGCTGGTGGATGCTATATGGCCTCCAAGTATAGGAAGCGGGGTAGTGGGACAGGAAGATGGCAGCGGTGGAAATAACCCGGATGAGGAGATTATGGAAGGAACTCAAATTGTGCAAGGAGGCCCAGTAGAAGAGGTAATGATGGTATGGAATGAAGGGAAAAAAAAAGAGGACTGTTTGCTTTTAGTAGGTACATAGGGATTGAGTTTGCCAACAGGTGGGGTAGTGGAGAGAAAAATGGTTTCAGAAGTAGAGGAGTTTGGGGGGGACCCGATTTTAGAAGGGGTGTATGAAGAAGAAAATAAGGAAAATCAGGAGATGGTGAGTCAAGACTCTGATTCAGACATGGATGAAAACTACGAAGAATCCCAGGAAGATATAATGGAGGAAAGAGGTTTGGAGCAAATACAGGCGGCCTATAAAACCCCTAGAATGAGGTCCTCCAAACAAAAAGGATGTAAATCCAACAAGGAAAAACTAGCCATGGCTGGGCAAGCAAAAGGACAAACAAAACTAAGTCAAATAATTTTAAGAAATGGGAAGGAGCTGCCCCTTCCCGACGAAACATGAGGATCGTTAGTTGGAATGGTAGGGGCTTAAATGCCCCTAGCAAATGGCACCTTTTTAGACGTCAAATGGATTTGAATAAACCAGATATAGTCTTTGTGTAGGAAACAAAATGGAATAGGGAGGATCAGGAGAATAGGATGATGTTTTGGAGAGGCTGGGAAGGTGTTTTCGTGGAAGCGGAAGGAGCTTCAGGAGGTATAGGAGTAATTTGGAACTCTGATAAGGTAAGCTTTTCACTTATTATGGGTAACCAGAGTTGGATGTTAGTTTCGGTGAAGCAGATTCATTGCAATTTTGAGGTGAAGATGATAATTGTATATGGGCCAGTTGCCACAACAGCAAAAAGGGACATTTGGGGGTTGTTAACGGACACCTTAAGACAAATCAAGGATGAGCGGGTCTTGTTAGGTGGGGATTTCAATGCCACTCTGAATAACACAAAAAAACAAGGAGGTTTAAGTAATATAACCAGGGTACAAAAGGATTTTTAGGATTTTATGGACAGTAATGAGTTAAGGGAAATACAAGCAAAAAATGGTATTTTCACTTGGACCAATAGAAGACAAGGCCACCATGGAATTGCTGAGAAGTTAGATAGATTTATGTTATTTGGGGATTGAAATCAGGCTGCAAACTTGATAGAAGCCTCCATATTAACCTTCAATGGGTCTGATCATTTTTTGATCCAGCTAACAATTACAAAAGATGATTTCAAAGGAGGCTCACCCTTTTGTTTTGAAAAAATGTGGATTCAGGATCTGAGATTATATGAGTTGATTTCTCAGTGGTGGGAAGAAATTTGGGCTAGAAAGCAATCTTATTTGTTCACTTTCCATAAAAAATTGTCCAATATCAAAACCAAACTTCGAGTATGGAATAAGGAGCATTTCAAAGATATCTTTGAAGAAAGTGATAGGATAGAGGCGGAGCTTAGAAATCTAAATGAAAGAATTATTGAGAAAGGGATGGGAGTAGAAGAATTCATGAAAGAAAAAGAACTGAAGGCTAAACAAACATAAATTTTGGCTAGACTGGAATGTCAGTGGAGGCAGAAATCCAAGGGAATTGTGGCTTCGTGAAGGAGATAAAAAGACAAAATACTTCCATAATACGACCTTAGTAAACAGAAGTAGAAATAGAATTGGAGAATTAGTGCGAGAACATGGTTCAGTTATCTGAAATGGGGAAGAGATAAGTCAAGAAGCAATCAGATTTTTTGAAAACCTATTTACACAAGACGTTCAACAGTAGGGGGTAGAGTGGAATGCTGTTCTGGGAAGAATCCCAAATTTAATATCAGAAAATGATAACAAGGAATTGCTTAAACCAATTAGTATAGAAGAGGTAAAGAAAGTTTTGTTTCAGCTCGGGGCAGAAAAGGCTCCAGGACCTGATGGCTTTCCAGCCCTTTTTTATGAAAAATTCTGGGAGATAATCAAGGATGACTTGACTAAGGCTGTGGAAGAGTCAAGAAGAAAGACTACAGTTTTGGGGGCAATTAATCATACCTTTATTGCACTAGTTCCCAAGAAAAAGGAATCCAAAAATTTGGTGGATTACAGACCTATTTCTCTATGTAACACCCTTTACAAAATTATTGTGAAAACAATAGCAAATAGGCTGAAATTGGTAATTGACAAGTTAATTTTTGAGGAGCAGAGTGGTTTCATTCAAGATAGGTCTATTGTAGAAGGTATTATAGTTGCACATGAGACCATACACACGGCTAGAAAAATTATAACCCCAAGCATGATATTAAAACTAGATATTTTAAAGGCATATGATCGTGTGGACAAACAATTTCTGGCTGAGATGCTGATCAGGTAAATGGTTTTGACAGGAAATGGGTGGATTGGATTAGAAGTTGCATAGGATCTCCAAAATTTTCTATTTTGGTAAATGGTGTAGCTCGGGGTTTCTTTAATTCTTCACGAGGTATCAGACAGGGGGATCCTTTATCCCCCTTCTTGTTCATCATCTTGGTAGAGGCATTGGGAAGGAGTATTAATCAGGCAAGGGTAGAAGGTTCATGGAAAGGAATCGAAGTCACGCCTAGGGTTGAGCCAAGCACACATCAACAATTTGTAGACGACACTATTTTGTTTGGGCAAGCGTCAAGAACAGAGGCAAGGATAATCAGGAGCTTGTTGGATGATTATAGTAAAGCTCTGAGGCAGTCTATAAATTGGAGAAAGTCAGAAGTGTACTTTCTCAATGTACAACCAAGTCTACAAAGGGACCTTACCAAAATCTTAGGGGTAAGAGTGGCAGGCCTTCTAGGGAGGTTTCTGGGGATGCCATTGTTTGGTGGAGTTAATAAGAAGGGTTTTTGGGATAAGCTTGTTGATAGCTGCAAGAAGAAGATGGAATTATGGAAAGGGAGGTGGCTTACATCAGCAGGAAGATTGTTAATGATCAAGGCAGTACTGGCAGCAATCCCAGTTTACTCAATGGCATGTTTAAAGATTCTGGCGAGCATATATGATCAAATCAATCAAATTATGCGGAAGTTCTTTTGGAATGGGTCAAATGAAAATAATAAGGTTCCTCTTTTAGCTTGGGATAAGATGCAGGCCACAAAAAGCGGGTGGGGCTAGCATAAAACAAATGAAAATTATGAATCTAACAATGGGGGAAAAATTGGTTTGGATGATGTGCAAAGGAAATCAGAGATGTGTCAGAATATTGAGGAAGAAATACCTAGCTTCAGACGATCTTGTCAGCATAATAAAAATCAGGAATCCACCAAGAGGTTCAGCCATATGGAATTTTATCTATGAGAGAAAAAATCTTGTATCTAAACACATCACTTGGGAAGTTCATAATGGGCAGAGGACTTTGTTCTGGCATGACTCATGGAACGAACATGCGAAATTGTACAAAAAACCGCAAATGGATGAGATAAGGGAAGAAACAATCAGAAATTGGGGATCCAAGGTAAGCAACTATGGTAGTAGAGTCATAATAAATGGGTTGAGTAAGTGGATTTGGAAAGATCTAAGTGTAATCAATGCCCCAGTAGAGCAAAATAATGCCTTAAATGCAGTGCTAAGGGAGAGAATCATTTTTGATATGGATAGCGAGGATGTTATAAGGTGGTGTGCATCTTCAAATGGGGAATACAAAGTTAAGATAGGCTATAAGTTAAAAGAAAATGCAGAACCAGTCCATAGCTGGCCAATTCCCTTTTTCTGGGGAAAGGATGTTCTTCCAAAAGTGGGGGTGTTTTTGTGGCTTGCATTTCAAAATAAAGTCCTTACACAAGATAGATTGGAGTTGCTGGGTATCAAAGGTCCTAATAGGTGCATTCTATGCAAACAAAATCTGGAAAAAATCATTTACCCATCAAAGTAGCACCTTATATTTTAAAGCTTCTTTGCCTTCAAAAATTCATCAGGCCCACTTAGAACTTTTCCCCAGCACCATCGCATATCGTGAATTCATTGCAAAGAAATAAATATATATTGGTGAGGTGTGAGGGAAAAAATATATCATCATACTTCATCCTATTGTAGATCTCTAATTTGACGAGAAAAATAGAGAGAGCAATTAGCGAAATGCGATGATGGGCATGCAATATCGCTAATCACTGATTTCAAATGGGAATTTGGGATACAATTCGCGATGATAGAAATGAATTTAGGATACTGTATCTTATGGTGCACCAAGCCTGAGAATGGAGATATGCCAATGAGATAAGGGAAAGAAAAATCATAACAACGATTGGCGATGAGAGATAACTACCATCGCTGATCAACAATGTCAAATGGAAAATACAAGACAAACTAGGCATGTGCTGCCGCTTTTCAGCCAATCATAAGCAAGAATTAAACTTGCTTTTCCTCCCAAACTTTTGAAATGTATTTTATGTTTTCCCTAAATGCATTTTTGCATTTTCCCAATATTTAAAATATTCAAAATATTTTAAATATTACCATTTGAAAACATTAGAGAATAGACAAATTTTAATTACGCATGTGACTCAAACATATAAATTTCACTACACACAAACGGTGACACCTGGAGCCAAGATTTTTTGTGTGTGACCATAATCAATTATTTAGAAAACCCCCATTTTCTCAAACTTCGTCCAGCCATCAAGAATCAAGTACCTCCTTTGTAAACTGGCCCTTGGGACGTGTTTAGCACACCCAAAATGCATTAAAATAATGCATCATATGACCTCCTTTTTGATGAAATGGAGCTCTAGAGGTTTCAGACCAAAACAAGAAATGGGTTGTCCTTATATTTGCAAAATTTGAATTTTTTTGGAACACCCATTTTGGCCATGTCGTGATCAGAAAGTAATTAAATAACCCATCATAACTTATCCTAAAGATACGAAATTGAACAAGCATGTAGAAATTTGACCCCATAATCCAATGCAGAAGACGGTTCAAAAAAAGAGATCCCGAGGTGAAAATTATTCAATGTCAAAGTTGCTCAGTCAACCATTTATGCAATTTCACCTATCATAAACCAATTCGAGCACACCAAGTCACCTACTTGAAAAATTATCAAAGCACCTCCTGGGGAACTTCCACTGGACACACTAGGTCACTTAGGTACATTGAATATGTGTGCAAGAGGACCTGACCTAATTTGATCATATGTGCGAGATATTAATGCTCAAAGTTGCCTTCTCTGAAAATCTGGAAATGTTGATTCTGAAACCCTAAAAAAAGTTCATTTGGAATGGGCTTTGTAAAAATAGCAAATGAGGAGTTGGGGGGCTACAAACTGGGAAGGTGGTATATAAACATATAGAGAATCATAGAGAACATTCACCTTAGCATGCAAGTTGATAGGTCGTGAAATACAATTCAATATGCAGGGCTACTTAAGTAGATTTTACATTGTCCAATTTGCAAATTTGAACTTTTTGCAAACGAATTCAAGCTAGAAAACTTAGCAAATGGATACATGGGAGTAGGCCAAGTAACATGAGGCTTCATAAAGATGCAAATAATCATGGAAAAATATTAGGTGGGCTTAGTACTTAGTAGGCACAAAGATACAACATCACAAAGATGGCCTACTCAGAAAGGTGCAACATGTGTAAACAACAAACCAACTTCTCGACCTTGAAACCAAGACTTAATTTTTTTACCAAAAATGATCCAAGGAAGCTACAAATGGACATATGGCATCTCCAATAGGTGTTCAACATCTCCCCAAAGTGATTTTGCATGATAATCAAGGGGTACAAAGTTACAGGTTCTCAAATTGGGCCACTTGGACTTATTCTGCAAGGGTATTTCTGAGTGCATTAGGCAAAAGTTTAGATGGGCCCTAAAAATTTAACCAAATTTTGGAGGTCCCAACAATGGCTCCAACTGGGGACGCATGCCCCTTGCGGGCATGGCAAGATTCCAAATCTATGGGAGAGCAGACCAAGTGCCTTGTCCATTGGGC
Source organism: Sequoia sempervirens (assembly GCA_007258455.2). Taxonomy (NCBI): domain Eukaryota; kingdom Viridiplantae; phylum Streptophyta; class Pinopsida; order Cupressales; family Cupressaceae; genus Sequoia; species Sequoia sempervirens. The sequence continues at coordinate 25,352 of VDFB02374871.1, read as the reverse complement.
AACCTAAACTGCTCCTTTATGCTGTATTGGAATTCATTTTTTGAACTTTATTTGGAGGCCCCAGGCCCCCAAAAATGAAGTACTAATATTTACATTTATCAAACACTCTATTATCTACTATTTGGAGTAGGCCAAGTCTGAAAACATTGTCATGAACTACCCAGAAGCTAGCTTGGTCATTGACATGTCCCACTATATCACTGTGCTTTCCAATGTCACCAACATTTTTTTCAATCTACAACACACAATCAGACACTAATTGAAATTCATAATTACTGTGACATTTTACCTTGGCTAGCTTTTCATGTTCCATTAAATGGGCATGTGCATGATCATTATGGAAATAGGCCCTTAAGTGGCAAAAAAATTAGAAAAATCAGAGTTAGGCAAATTGACATAACAAATTGAATAAGTTATCTATATTATTTCAAAAATATGTAAAAATAGAATCTATAGAAAATTGAATGTAGTTTCTAAACTACTAGGTTTATTTAAAATAGAAAAAAATCTATTTGGTGAAAATTTGAAATTTCAATGTAGTAGTACTTAAATTTCAGGGGAAAAATAAGAAGTAGGTGTCTGTCTGACCACCCTAACCACAATAAAATGATAATTTTTTTTATAAGATTTTAGATATAAGTAGAGGACTCATGTTCGAATGTGATACATATTTTTTTTAAAATTTTTTTCCATGTAAATAATTAATTATGATTTTTTTATTACAACTTTTAAAAAATATAAAAACTCGTATGTCTAACCATCTTAACTTGGTCAAAACTTCATGAAATTCATTTTTTTTTTTAATCCTATAGTATGCAAAGCATAGAATGTGAGACATATTTTGGATTCAAAAAATGTGATGTTGTTTGAAAGCGATAGATGTTTTTCAATCAACCTATTAATCAGGACTTTAGTCGTAATTCAAATAGAAAATGAATAATAATTATTTATTAAATTCAAAGTAAAGAACAATTTATATTGGTGGAAAGCTGAGAATCTCCTTTAAAAACCCTTTTCGTTTCATAAATTTTGGGTTAAAAAAAGTCGTCAGCCACATACCCTACACATACCCATAATATCGTCAATTTTTGGCCCATCATGATCTTGCACATACCCAAATGCTCACTCACTTGAATTGAGAAATAGAAGCATTCATAATCCATTTGATCATTGACATCACAAACTTTGACATCAAAATCAATTTGCACATCAAACTGAAAGCTCTTATAAACAACTTGTTGTGTGTCATGCAAATCATCTTGGCATATGTCAAAGATAAAAGATGCATATTCTGGAGCATCCTTATATGGATCACTGCAACATGGGCACACTTTTTGACATTTTGATTCAGGTACATCAAAACACACCTTGGTATCATAGAAATAGGGATCATATGCATCATTAACATCTAAGAGATGAGTAAATGCACTCATCTCAGATTCAATAACATATTCTGTTGCATTCTTCCCATCATCATTCAACTCAATGCAAAATACCTCAAGAGTAGGTTTAATCAATTCAACATCAACAAGGACAACAAAAAGACACCCATGTGCATTGGTATCTTCACGTGCAATATCAATTGATATGTGTGTTGACCCAAAAGTGAAAGGCTCATTGCTAGCTAAAAATTCCTCATTAGCAATAGAACTAGAATCTTCATTTTCTTTCACATAAATGCTTTCCTCAAGGGATGAACATATCCATGTGCACACTCTAAAGATCAAGAGCATCAAACAAGAAACAATTGTACTCAACTTCACACTCATTAACATGAGATCCACCATTATTTTCACTTCTTGGATGCTTTATACATGGATCAAGAATTTCTATAGTATCAACACGATCTACAACTTTATTATCATATGAATCAACAAGCTCTTCAATATCATCCATGGGTAATAATGTTGACTCAAAATCCATATACTTCTCACAATGTGCAACTTGATCAGCCCAAATTGAATCCCCTATTTCACCATCATGTACATCATCATCCTCTTTATGTTTCACAAACATTTCTACTTTTGCTTCATATAAACAATCATGAGTAGTAGGGGCATGTGGACAAGTGACATCATGAACATCTATATCATTGCATTCTTCAAGTGAGGAATATGCTTCTATAGCATCCTCAGAAAAGAAATCACAATCTTCAGAGAAGCAATAAAAACTATCAACCTCATCATGATTCTTGTCACAAGAAAATACATCACCACACAAACCATGTTCAAAATCTTCATAATGAATGCTTGTGGCTGCACTTTCAGGATCATAATCACTAGTTTGTAATGAAAAATCAGAAACACATGCATTGTAATTGTTGATCACATCATAACATGGAGTAATACCCGATGTCTCATTTACTTCTCCATCATTTGAAATATGACGATATGGATGTTCATCTTCTGACATATTCTCTTCACTTGTTTGCATTGTTGTCTTATTTTTCTCAAGATGACAACTATTGTCTCCATTTTGAGAATCAACATTTTGTGCATAATTACATTGGGCTCCTTCAACACTCTTCATCCAATCAAGTACCTAATAAAAAATATGGGGTTTCAATTCTTTTGGAAAGGTACTCAACCCTAGCTCAAAGATTTCACAAAATAAATCAATGCATGCTGAATCTTTAGGTCTGAAATTTTTGGGGACTTCCAACAAGGCATCCAAAAATTTTGAGAACAAATCATAGTGCGATTCTCACTTGTGCCTCTTTATGTTAGAAAATTCTTGAACAAAAGATATCTAATCAACTTTGCTCAAATTTTGTTGATGTTCAACTTGGAGTTCACTATGATTTGTGTGTTGTAGTGATGAACAAATTGGAACAACAACAACAACATTACCCTCTTGAAAATCATTTCTAGTGTTTGATCCATGAATTCTATTTGCATGAGTTGTGCTAGAATAACCAACACTTGCAACCATGTATCCTTTCATCATTGAATATTTCAGATTGTTCTCAATATCCATGGCATTTTGATATGCCTAATGTAATGTTGTAGGCTCTTTATCCCTTGATAGATAACTCATCTTGCTATCAAATGCACCAAGATACACAACCAAACATTCAGTATCATTTGGTCTTATGTGTTCAGGGATATTTCTTATTTCCTTTGAAAATTGAAGATTGAAAACATGAACCAACTCATCTTTGTTTTTATGGATTTTCGTAAAGTTTCTTCTCACTGCACTTGGATTTACCCTTTCACCAAATTGTTCAACAAAGGTTGTCATAAATTGATTCCATGAAGCTATACAACATGCTAGTAAATATGGGAACCAATCTCTGGCATCATCCTTCAGAGATTGAACAAAAAACTTCATAACAACATCCTCATGGTTTACCTCATAATCCCCCATCACATCTATGAAGGTTTGCAAATGTTTAGAGGCTGATTATGAATTTTTCCTTGTGAATATGGGTAGATATTTCCTAACCTTTTTAGGAATCAGGTTTGGAAAACCTTTAATGCCACTAAAACCAATGGCATATACCTCTCAATAGAGAAATCCCTTTGAGGGCATGATAAAGACTATTTTCCCTGCATACTTTTAATTGCTATTTCACAGGGAAGTCCTCTAAAAGGTAGAATTCAAAAATATGACATACTTCTCAAATAATTACAGATATTACATATTAGAAGTATGAAAAGAACTACTACTACCATTCCCTTTCTTAGTGCTTAATTCACTTAATAGGGAATCAACATTTTTTCAAGACTTGAATACTTCTCATAAAATGCTTTAATCAAACATAATAATACTTTGTTTAAATTTATGAGAATACCTAGAAACTTGGAGCAGCTGCTAACCTTTCTTCTTGACTAATTTTTTTTTGTAGCTCTGACATTTTCTTCAAATATTCAACAGGTTCTTTGGACATAGTCGCCACCTCTCTTCACAGAGGACTGAACTTCAAGTAGTATGAAGCTCCTTCAAAAATGAATTTTCTTTTGGGTCTTCTTCCACAACAGAGTCACACAAATTCTTTGAAATTTTGCTGCAACAAGCTCACTTCCAGGTATAAAAACTTCTCTATCTGAACCAAATGTTTAGATTCAACAAATCCTTGACTCTTTCCAAATGGATAATCCTCTGATTCTCCCCAACGGAGTTTCCAATCGGTTGGTTCCCAAATCAACAGATGCAATGAGTGCTAAAGAGTATCCACTCTCTTATGTTCAGACTCAACGGGTTGATATGGCCAACGAATGGGAGAGTGAATAAAATACCCCTTTCTCCCCTACACTTCAGGATCTGTTAAACCTAGGAGGGTGATCCCAACCTTGTGCTTTCAGATACTTGTGTGTCACAGTATCAAACACATAGTGAATAGATAAATCTCCTTTATATGCTTAGCAGACATAGTACCCTTAAGGTTTGGTTGACCTCTCAGGCAGTGTCCAACTTAAACATGAGACATGTTATACATTGAATTCCACACACACACATACAAAGATAGACAAGTAAATTGGATTCAAAGTTGAAGTTGCTTAGAAAATAATCTCAGGAAATTGCAACATCAAAAGACTAGTGCCATAGTCTATGGTGGAGTCACCTAAACCAAATAATTTCAATTTCATTACAACATCCACTCTGTCATAACTATTCCTATTAGGTGATGCATTATACCATTGATAATAGAAACTAAACCAGTTATACTTAGCAATCCTAGCATAGAGTTGCACAAATTTTCATTCTTGTTAATACAATTTAACTTACTCCTTGAATAAGAGTAATAACAGTGAACAAACATTAAGGGAAATACAAGAAGATGAACAACAAAAATCCTTGATTTCATTATATTCATAACTTATGCAATGTTTATAGTGGAGAAAACTGACCCAAAATATCTTGTCATTTATTTATCTAATATGACAGTGTTGCAATTACATTCTCAATTACAAGACTCAATATAAACTTCAAAAAACTAAAATCACACTATACATTTTAGACCCTGTTACAATAGTATTCCCATGAGACCAAGTAGTGAACAACCTCTCTTTCTGAAATAGAAAATCTGCACTTAAGGAAAGTGCAAAACCCTAAATGGAAATCAAAAGAGGACACATGGCATATTTAGGTTCATTGATCTACAATTCCTTTGCTTGCTAAAGACTCTTCATCCTTGCCCCTATTTTCTTGCTCCTTACTCCAATGCCCTACAACAGACAAATATTCCTCTTCCTAAAAACTCATCATTATTCATCATTTTCCCTTCTTTGTAGCTGAAAGAATATTCTATTTGCTATTAAAAACGTTTCACTATAAAATCTCCATCTCACCTATTCATCTTTCACTTTCACTTCCTAGCAATACAAAGCCCTTTTTAGTGTCATGAAAATTGTTCACAATTTACTAGGAAAATAAAAACTCACTCTCCTAGGCACCTTTATTTTAATTTTTAGCATTTTAAAAATTAAAATGGCTATAAAATCCATTCACCTGTGATTTCACAATGTAAAATACCCAACAATAAAAGTTCTTGATTTATCCTAAAAGATTAAACTTTATCTCACTAAGGAATTTACCATTTGATTATTTTCCACACATGGGTTGGCCCCACTGCTGTTTACTCCCACACTTACTGAACATCATCAAACATCTCCAGTTTGATGTGAAAAATAGAAACTTATTAGCGATGAACATATTTTATTCTACCGGTAATAAAATTATTACTCGTGAGTTTATAAATTTTAAAATGTCTAGCATTTTGAAAAATAAAATCATTTACTTTGTACTTTAATGCCTCACGGTTAAAAACTATAGGTAAAACCTTTTTAGAAACCTCCCTTCACATTTCCCATGGAGCCACCAAGCTTTACAAACTTTTACCAAGCATCGCTAATCACTAATCCAAAGTGAAAAGATGAAAAATATTAGCGATGGAAATAAGGTATCAATTGCTTGCTGCACTTTACATTTTCATATTTTAATACCGAGCAACCAAAGATTTTGTTTTATTTCACTTTATCGAGCAAAAATCATTTACACATCAAAGTAGCACCATATATTTTAAAGCTTCTCTGCCTTCAAAAATTCATCGGGCCCATTTAGAACTTTTCCCCTACACCATTGACTATCGTGAATTCGTTGCAAAGAAATAAATATATACTGGCAAGGTGTGAGGGACAAAATATCATTGTACTTCATCTTATTGCGTATCTCTAATTCGATGAGAAAATAGAGAGAGAAATTAGCCAAAGGTGATGATGGGCATGCAATATCGCTCATCACTGATTTCAAATGGGAATTTAGGATACAATTCACAATGATAGAAATGAATTTAGGATACTGTATCTTACGACACACTAAGCCTGAAAATGGAGATATCTCTCGCATCACTAATGAGACAAGGGAAAGCGAAATCATAATAGTGATTGGTGATGAGAGAGCACTTCCATCGCTGATCGCCAATGTCAAATGGAAAATACGAGACAAACCAATGATTTGCGAAGAGTTTTGCAGTCCAAAGCCATGCTGCTTTTCAACCAATCATAAGCAAGAATTAAACTTGCTTTTCCTCCTAAACTTTTGAAATGTATTTTATGTTTTCCCTATATGCATTTTTGTATTTTCCCAATATTTAAAATATTTAAAATATTTAAAATATTAACATTTGAAAACATTAGAGAATAGGAAAATTTTAATTACACCTGCGACTCAAACATAGAAATTTCTCTGCACATAAACGGTGACACTTGAAGCCAAGATTTTTTGCATGTGGCCATAATCAATTATTTAGAGAAAACCCATTTTCTCAAAATTTTCCTAGCCATCAAGAATCAAGCACCTCCTTTGTAAACTGACCCCTGGGACGTGTTTAACACACCTAAAATGCATTAAAATAATGCATCATATGACCTCCATTTTTGATGAAAATGGAGATGTAGAGGTTTTAGACCAAAAAAAGAAATGGGTTGTCCTTAGATTTTCAAAATTAGAAACTTTTCAGAACACCCATTTTGGCCATGTCACAATCAGAAAGTAATTAAATAACCCATCAGAACTTATCTTGAAGATAGGAAATTAAACAAGTGTGTAGAAATTTGACCCCATAATGCAATGAAAAAGATGGTTCAAAAAAAGAGATCCCGAGATGAAATTATTTAATGTCAGAGTTGCTTAGTCGGTCATTTCTGCAATTTCACCTATTAGAAACCAATTCAAGCACACCAAGTCACCTCCTTGAAAAATTATCAAAGCACCTCCTGGGGAACTGCCACTGGACACACTAGGTCACTTAGGTACACTGAATATGTGTGCAAGAGGACCTGACCTAATTTGATCATATGTGCGAGATATTAATGCTCAAAGTTGCCTTTGAAAATCTAGAAATGTTGATTTTGAAACCCTGAAAAAAGTTCATTTGGAATGGGCTTTGTAAAAATAGCAAATGAGGAGATGGGGGGCTAAAAACCGGGAAGGTGGTATATAAACATATATAGAATCATGAAGAACATTCACCTTAGGATGTAGGTTGATAGGTCATGAAATAAAATTCAATATGCAAGGCTACTTAAGCAGATTTTACACTGTCCAGTTTGCAAATCTGAACTTTTTGCAAATGGATTCAAGCTAGAAAACTTAGAAAATGGATACATGGGACTATGCCAATTGACACGGGGCTTCATAAAGATGCAGATAATCATGGAAAAATATCAGTTGTGCTTAGTACTTAGAAAGCACAAATATATAACATCACAAAGATGTCCTACTCAGAAAGGTGCAACATGTGTAAACAACAAACCAACTTCTCAACCTTGAAACCAAGACTTCAAAAAACTACCAAAACTGATCCAAGGAAGCTACAAATGGACATATGACATCTCTAATAGGTGTTCAACATCTCCCCAAAGTGATTTTGCATGATAATCAAGGGGTACAAAGTTATAGGCTCTCAAACTGGGCCACTTGGACTTATTCTGCAAGGGCACTTTTGAGTGCATTAGGCAAAATTTTACATGGGCCCTCAAAATTTAGCCAAATTTTGGAGGTCCCAACAAGATTTTCGTGAAAAGAGCATATTTCCACCTCTGTTTCATGAAAATCCTACTCATCCACATCCTTATCAACCATATCAAGCTAAGCATGCAACTGGTTTTAGCCCAAATTCCATGGTTTTTCAAGGAAACCAACATGTTCAATACTCTTACCACCCACCTGCCCCTGCTCAATCCTATTGGAAGCCTGCCCATTCTTTGAATCAACCTCAAGAAACATCTCTAATGTCAAATCAGTTCAAACATTCTCCTAATCACCTCTAACATTTGGAGGTTAGGGATCTGAAGAATAGTATGAATGACATAAAGGACACATTGTTAGACTTCACAAAGTAGTTAGAAGAGATCAAGAGGTAGCAAGAGTATGATCAACAACAAGAAGAGATGGCTTATCAAGCCTATCTCTATGAGCAAGACTTGCTGATGCAGAGGAGACAATATGAAGGTGGTCTTGCAAGGGAGGTTGCTGCTAAGGAAGAACAAAAGAGAATATTGGAAGCCCAATCAACTTCTTGCATTTCAGATCAACTTCAAGAGGAAGTACTTCCAAAATATGAAATTTCAAATTTCAAGCAAGGTAAAGCCCTTAACTCTTCAAATTAGCCTCTTGAGCTTGAAATTCCAAGTTTCATAAGCCTTCATCCTTTGCAAGTTGAGGAAAGTAATTAGGTACAACCTAGTGTAGTTATAGAGTAGCCCATTGATCAGGATAACTCACTTATCATGGAGAGGATGAGAAATATAAATCCATTGCATTTAGCTATAGAGTATTACCGATTAGGGCATCAAAATATTAAAAAAGAGGAGACCTTTCAAAAGGAATCTTTTAATGTTTTAGCTAATGATCTTCCTGGTTTTGTCGAAAATGATCAAGTTGTTTCAAGAAGTCAATAGGGTGAAGAAGAAAAAGAGGTTGATCAAGAAGATAATTCTACAACTTGGATTGATGAGTTACCTTCTTTTGTTGAAAATGATGAAGGTGTAATTTTGATTTCACTGATAGTAGTTTTAGAATAGCAAGAGGATGCTCAACAATATGAGTTGCTGATTGAAGCTAAGCAATATGACAATAGGGTCTTGGATCAAGTAGAAGAGTGTGAAGGTAATCCTTTCATGGAACTTACATAGCTAGATGAGAGTTATTATGAGGTAAAACAAAATCCTCTTTTATCTAAAACCCAAGAGGAATGTAATGAAGATTCATTTTGGAATGATCTTGATGGTTTTTTTGTAAATTTAGATAATGTGAAAAAAGTTTCAGTGAGTCTGTTTGATGAACTTCCTAGCTTTGAGGATGAAAATGAAAATAGCATGCATATGCCAAGCCTTGACCATTAGAGTATTGAAGACCATTCAAACAGGGTACTGATTTGTGAATAGATATATGAAAGCGACCTTGAATTGAATGATCAAGAGCTTGAAGAGGATTTGTTTCAACATGAAATTGAGTTTTTCTGCTCATGCTTGGATGTTATTCCAACACATTTGGAGGAGGAAAGTATTGATCAATATGAGTAACCTGTAGAGGAGGATTACCTTGGGCAACAAGAGGAAAAGGTGGAAGTGGCCATATTTCCAAATGAGTCACTAAGAATGAAGTAGACTAGTCACAAGGATGAGGTAGAATCAATAGTACATGAGCAAGAAACTAATAGTAAAAGTCCAAATTTCATCCTTTCAAGAGGATGTTTGATCAAATATTTAGCTAAGAGGAGTACTAACAAGATACAACTAGTTGTCAATACTCCTAATGGTGAGACTGCAACTATGGAACAACAGAGCCAAATCACCTATCACCCCATAATAGTAGTATCTATGATCAAGTTCAATGATTGAGTTTGTTTTTGTTTGTCAAAGAGTTTTGCAACATTCTATAGGGTATGTCTTATGGGCCATATCTTATCAGTACTAAATCACCTTGCACAACAACCCTTCTTAATTAGAAAGGGAAGTTATTTCTCACAACTAGTGAATGGTCATGTTTGAGCACTACCACTGCTGGTTAGTGTAGGGTAGGGTAGAGGGTTTTAGTTAATAAGTTCTATGGGTACATTCTTTTCAGTTCAGGTTTTTTTTCATGAAGTGCTTTTGCACATGTTTGTTGGCCCTATCTTAAACTGTGCCATTCTAGTTGTTTTACGTTTTGTCATGTTATTGTTCATGTTTCAAACAATTGAGTTACTGAGGTTTTTTGAGTCGAGAGGACAAGCAATGAATCCTATTCCCAATGGATATGTGAGGCTACTGGTCCTATTTGTTTAGCAGGAAAACACCCCTAAGATTTTGCCAAAATGTTAGCTAATTTTTGCTTACAACTCAATCAGGTAGAGTTGGAACACAGTTTGCAGCTAAAGAAGAAATGTACATACAAATTTCTACTAAATTTTTGTCATTGCATAAAAGATGCTTTCAAATGAAGTTCATTTTTATTATGCAAGTTTTCTTTACAATAGAAAATTACACAAATTTGCATAGTATTGTTGTCTTTATTTATTTTACAAAGAAATATGCTCAAATGTCCCACACAATCCATAGGAATGACTTATCTAATACAACATAAATGAAACCTATACATCTAAAGATAAATAAATTAAAAACATAGGAAAAGAGGTTGGATCCATCACTTCCTGAATGATAGATCCTTGTGTTGATTTTCTCTATCTTCAACTCCTCTTGTTGTTGATCTTCAAATGTACCTACAGATGATGAAAAGGATGTGGTTAGAGCTCAAGATACAAACTATCATCATATGTTTCATCAACAAAAATATAACCTACATCTATGATGCATTAAATCAATTGGGCATTTATCACATGTATACAAGAGAGCTAGAAATTTAAGTCATCACATGAGTACTAAGCTTCATTGTTTTATCTAAATTGTTTTTTCACTTTGCAGGTACAGGTTCATTTATCATTACATGTTTCATCTCATTTGACATCACAACATGTGGTGGAAAAATGGTCTCCCACAAGGGTTGAGCCCAACATGCTATCCTTTTCTTAGTAGTTGAGAAAGTACATTTCAAATAGTCAACATGTATGTTTAAAATATAATAATGCATATAAGTAAGTAGTCCATGCATTGTCATAGTCAATAATGAAGAGCAGTCAACATGCATTTAGGAACAACCCATGAGAATCAAGAAGATCAGCCATGCAAACTAGATGCCTTGCAACAAGTCATATGTTGAGTGGAGAAGTAGATACCCTGACCATAATAACAACAAAAAGAAGCACAATACTAAATACAATCCTTAAGGGTACAAATTGGCAAAGTCAAGGAAGAGTTTCAAAATTCCAATCTTCAATAGAGAATTCAATGCAAGGAATAAAATAAGTCAAGGCAGGACACTATGACAGTCCATATAAAGCCCTAAGAGCAGTTATATCAATGCTAAAGAAGACAATGCCATAGTAGATGGAAAGGACAACAACAACATTCATGGTAAAGAGAGACAATCACAGAAGTCAAGTGAACAATCATGGAAAATATTGTCACCCAATATCACAAACATACAAATCCCTCATCAAAATAGCATACATGAAAGGTTGTTCTTTCCTTTGTTTTGACACATCAAGTTCATCATTTTTTATACAAAGAGAGAACCGAACCATCACTTCACCATTATCATCCAAAGAAGGAAGAAATTCCAAATTTGCAGCAAGAAAATGAATCTTGTGATAGTCAAGTTTGCAATCACTTGTGTAAAATTTTCTCATGCATAGCTTAGACTCACACATGTCTCAGTATAAAGAATATTAAGTTAGCTTTGCATATACCCTAATAAGCTTCACATTGGAAAGAAAGGAGTAATATTTTAAGTGCATATTAAAGATCCAAGAAGGAGCTACCATATAGGTGACTGCACCAGTCATTATAATTTTAGAGAGTGACTATGTTCTAAAGTAAGGATGCTCACATCAAACAACTATCTTAGCATTCGAGACAATAGTAATATAGAATGAAGATTGTCACAACAAAAAAATAGAAGTATAAGACAATAGTACATCAACATTGAGAGTAGTTGTTATGACTATTACAGTCAAGCAAAGTTTTGCAAAGAATATTATGACAACAAGGAGATAAGGAACTTTCATAGGTTTATTAAGCCAAGGATCTAGAGATATAATCACCATAGAGATAAGAGAGAGGTGCACTCAAAGCCATCAAGGAGGGTCTCACCATAATACGACAACAATCATGAAAGAAAATACAACATTCTTAGGGGTTTTTATATTTTTGTCTCATAAGTCCAAGCGAAACATAGTAAAAAAATGCAGAGAAAATACTTTTCACAGATAATATTTTAAGTTTTGCCTTCATTTTGTTGAGCCGACACAGAAAGAAGAGCACTATACAAAAGTAGTGAATGAAAGAAGCTTTTTATGCCTTTTGTGTTTGAAAGAACTCAACAAAAGGAAAAGAGTCACTTATAGGAGTCCAAAGTGAAAAAAGGGTTGAGATACATGATCGAATAGCTTCAGAGGCCTCCAAAACAACCCTCAAATGGCCTTCAAACCCTCAAACCCTAGCATGGAAATGACAAAAGTAGTCTTAAAGTGAAAGTTACAAATGAAATGAAGTGTTGAGTGGTTGCAGGTTTTGTTATTAGGGTTTCTTTTACCCTATTTTGGTTGACTTCATTTAGGAGGCAATTTTTCCTTTGTTTTAAAAATTTTCATGCAAAACTAGTATCCTTTCCATTTATTAAGTTACCTTTGTAATATCTTGCACAAATTTCAAACAAAAGGTCATCCCCTTAATTCTTGCATAATTTTGCATGAATTGAAATGAAATAATAATGTAAACATTATTAGAGTAATTGAATTATAAATTGCTTTAATTAATGTCATAAAGATGCAAAATATAGGAAAGTCCATAACACAAGTTAAAGTAATCCTTAATCGATTGCTTTAATATTTATTTAAATTGATTACCTTCATCACAAGATCATGCAAAAATTAGGAGGTGGAGATAATTGGAGTGCCTTTGAAGTTCTTAAGTCATGCAAAATCAAGATATGGAGTTTAACAAGAACTTTTGAGCCTAATTTTTAGTTAACTGGGTGAGTTTGAAGTCCACTTTGGTCAAACTAGTTGAGAGGGAAAGTTTGGAGTTGTTCGAGCTCAATTTACATTAGTTGTGGGACCCCTTTTTAGGCCTTTTCCATTTTGCTCATGGATCATCTTGGAGGAGATATTTTTAGATGTAGTTAACTACAAGTGCCACCTCTTGGAACTTGAAGACTCTTTTTTTGATATAGGTTTTTTCTCAGTTCTTGCTTCCTACTCTCTTGTGCATTGTAGAGAGTCAGAAAGTTTTGTAGCTTAGCTTCAAAGTTTATATACAACAGTTTCATTTTCAGCATTATCTTTTAGTATTTGCAGAAATTTCCTTCCACTTTTCATTAAAAATTAGATGTTTTCCTTCTTAGTTTTAGGTGTTGTGATGTAGGAGCATCCGGGTCCACACACAATCGACATCACCAAAAAAAATTATTGTTTTGAAAGTTCAGTAAGATTTCATGGAAAATTAAAGAAGAATTTAAACTCCATGTTTCAGAAGTTACATTAAAACTTGGTTTTGTTCCAAGCACTCAATTCGTAGGAACATCATGTTTTGATGAGTTCTTGCATATTATCTTGACTCTATCTAATTCAAAGTGATATAGTCCTCATCATATTATTTTTCTTATTTATGATCATCAAAAGATATTATTGGCAGAGGTGAAATAAAAATAATGCAAGTAGAATAATTGAATGGACATGGAAGTTAAAAAACAAGATAGTTAAAATCAAATAAAAGTAAAATAAAAGAAAATGCAAGAGAAAGAAGAATGGATATGGGAAATTGGAGAGACAAAGGCTTCAGGTAGAGTTAATAAAATGAGAAAAAGACTGCGAAACAAGGGGCACGTGGGTGGAAGGAGGTGAGTAGGAGGGGGGGTGTGACAAAGAGAAGGGAGACTCTGCATAGCCTAGCCCAAAGATACATTCACCACAACAAATTCCAAGATCGTATATTAGAAGGAGAAAATTCAATGTAACAATCAATCAACTTGAAGAATCCCACATCATAGAGGAAAGATGTAGGTTTGAGGAGCTGTCAGGAAGATGATTCTCAAAGGGAGATTGGAGTGAAGAAAGGAGTGTAGACATAAAAGCCATGAAGACTACTCAAAGGGTAAATAATAGGTGAAAGGAGGCGGGAAAAGCAAGTGCAGAGGTCGTAGTGAGAAGAGGAAAGGATTACGCTAGAGAATATAGAGGTAACTTTTCTTTTGCTTAGATGTATTGTGGATAAAAGAATATATGTGTAGGGAGAAAGGGAAATTGCATTGATGGGTGCATAAGAAAAAGAAAACATCAGAGGGAATCATGCCAAGATGGGAAGATAGATTTAAAATTTAGAAAGTGTATAATAAAGGTAGCACAATGAAAATAGGAGGGAGGTGATAGATTATTATCTTTGCATAAAATATCAACAGTGGATCCATGCCAGTAGGAAAGTTGTGCATCTTGGAGTATGAAGGGAAAATAGAAAGGAATGGTCTGACAGGCTAAAGGACTGTGATTTTTTGTTGAGAAACGAATGGAGAAGTAGAAGACTACTGTGGCTAGCACATGTGAAAGAGGCTGCCAGTTTGAAGAGGCAAAGATTGGTGCAGATCTATAATTCAGTTTTTGTGTTGAAGGATGAGTTGAGTCTAACCATACAAGATGGTTTAGCAGTTTGAAAGAATTGAAGATTTCTCAGAGAATGGAAATCAGACCAATGGAGGGGAAAATCAAAAATTGAAGTTGAAGAGTTGGAAGATCAAGAAGGCAACAAAACTGCCTGAAATTGTAATGGTTAATTTTCATGAAATCAGAATAATAGATTATTTAGAATTGTTTGCAAGGTTAGTGTTTATAATTATGTAGTTGTAAATCGCTTGGTAAATTGACACAAGAAATTTTCAAATTTTTTTAAATTGTTCATGGAGTTTGTGTAATCTGAATTTTATGGGTTGAGTGTGAGTTTTGAGTTTTCTTCTTCATCATGTTGTGTCTTTATGTTTGATTTTGATTGAAATTTAATGTGTTTGAATATGAAAACCTTTAATTTCTGTCTCATTCATATTTGCATGTCCACAAAATCAGTTTAATATCACAAGTTAGGTTGTGTAGTTGTTTAATCCTTTCTTTCAAGTTGTAAAAACTTAGTTTTCCTTCACAAGAAGATAGATTTCTCAAATCATGTTTATGAATTAGATTTAACTTCCCAAGTTAAGTTGTGAAAAAAGATCTCTTGAAAATTATTTGTGAATCATATTACAATTCCATCACCATTTAGGTGCATCACCATCCTTTTAAGTTTATTTTTCTCTTACCATTCATTTTAAAGCCTTCTATCCCTTTTCCTGCATAATCATTAGTTCCTTAGAAAATCAAAAGGGGAACCATCCCAAAATTTTGAGGTCTATCTTAACTATAAGGTACCCACAACCTAAACATATTCCAATGTTTTAACATGATTATTTGAGTCTAGGCTTAGCTAGGGTGCAATCCTAGTTGATAAAAAATATATCTAGGTTAATAAGTGAGGCTCTTACATCAATTATGGATTATTATGTAAAGGTGAGCCTTTGGGGAAGAAGGAAATTTGAGGGTTTGAGTTTTGTAGGATATATTTGACTGTAGAAAACTCATATAAGGGTTAGTGTTTTCTTTACTTCTTGTTTTTCATTCAAATGCGACTCTTTATTGTATGATTAGGCACTATATTGATTATTGAAAGTTAACCATACACTCATTATAAACCAAGATCAATATTTCAACCTTTTTTTAATTTTATCTATTTTTTCATTATGCATAGCCCATTGTTACAATTTTTTGATATATACTTGTTATGAAACTCTTTACAATCAAAACCTTAGAGGCATATGTATGATATATTTTAATGGGTTAATGATGTAAGAAACAAGTTGTAAATATATCTAAAGGGATTACTAACCATTTTTATCTTATTTTTCATTGTTCAACCCAACTACGTAGAGTTAGAGGTCAAATAATTACATGCATTAGAACCCTCCATAGAGAATTATTATAGAGACTATATAAATTCATCTTTGTGTGAGGGTTAACCTAAGATTTCTTAGTTGTTTTATATTTAAAAGATCTATAGGATTAGCCCACATGCTTGGTATAAAGTGAAGAATATATATGTTGTCCTCTTGTTCATTGACCTCTTTCACTTACTAATTTGAATATAGTTTCCTTACTTTTTAGTAATTTGGTCATGTGCTTATGTGCATCTTGGTAATAACCTTATAGTTAGGGGTTAATATAGAAAATAACATCAACACTAGTGTTGTAGAAACATATAGGGTTCAAAGTTGTTTTTAGTGGGAACTCAATAAAAATTTCTCTATATATGATAAATAATTCTCCTTTAGTTTTTAATCAATAAAAGAAAAATGATCCTATCTTATGCAATTTCATGATAATTGTAAGTGTGAAAATACTCTTAAATAATTCATACTTAATTTCATATTCATAATATATTAGATGTAAATTACTTAAAGTCTAAAATTTATTTGGTGGATCCACTAGGAGAAGGCTATAATTCATTTGGATCCCTATCCTTGATTTTATCATGCTTAAATATTGAGAAGAATCAATCTTTTCCCAAAGAAACACTCTTTAAAGGTTTTTTACTTTATTACCACGATTTGTTCAAAATTGCCACTAATTTCTTAAAACTTTCGTAATTACTCTAACTTGTAAATAGAATCATAAATCCATGTAAAAAAATGGAGAAATGTAACTTGGTGTCAATATCTAGGATCATTATGGAATATGCATAGATTTTATCGCTTCTAGTTTATGACAAATAGAATATACATGAATTTTACCACTTCTAGTTTATAACATAAATAAAATATTTATTATACATAATTTGGGCAAGTCTAAAAGTACTAAAGTTTGAATATTTCTCTACAAACCAATTAAAATGACAAATTTGTAAACAATAATTTTGATTTCAAAAGATTAACATCATCTTTTATTTATTTTGATTAAGAAATTCTTTTACATTATTATGAATGTCATTATAATCTTCTCTTAAAGATTACTTATTCTTATTTTCTATTCCTACTATATGGTTCTATACATAATATTTATTATCTCTTCTCCTACCTTCATATGTAGGCAGCATTCTCTACTAATATTTGTTAATGTAGAATTGTTTGAAGGATAAAATATACATGTGATTATAAGTACATTATAATGATAAAGATAAGACTACTAAATAAGATAATTTTTTAGGTGCAAACATTTAGGTTAATTTTATGGAATATTTATAGTTAAGGATGAATTTTTTAATTGATAAAAAAATATATATATTTTTATAGGATAATATTAATTTTATTTATCCTTCTAAAAATTATGTTTTTGATGATTAATTCTATTTAAATTTTGATTAATATAAAATTTTATGATATAATATTTAATACTCATACAAAATAGTTGGTGGTAAAAATTTACACCTTCAAAGTCTAGACAAGATCAAGTTTATATAAGAGATAACAAGTTAAAGAATCAAACCCAAACATAACATAAAAACGTTTTTCCAAAGGAAATCTAATAAGAGGGGGTTCTTTATCATTAGCTTTTCTCATACATTACTAAGCATAGGACTATCATCAACTAGCTCACAATTAGTGAGTACACCCTCTTCCTTAGGATTAACCTCTAAATTTTGTTCATAATACATTGGATAAATGTTCATATCAACTTGAGAGAACCTTATTGGAACCAAACCAACTAGAATAACCACGCCTATTAGAGGAGAAAAAAGATGGTTTTGAGGGTTGGTACCAACTACATATAGCATTATATCTTATAGCATACTAATTGTAACCTCACCATTGTCCTCAAGGAGAAGAAGAGGAAGGAGTTAAACTCCAGTAACATTGTAGGGAACATTACCCTAGTGATTTAAAAGATCCTAAAAATGGGCCACCTCAAGTGTAACTTTTCTATCTTAAAACTTAATCTAAAAAGTAAAATTAAGTGTATCAAATAGAATAATTAAAGGAAAGTTTT
Source organism: Sequoia sempervirens (assembly GCA_007258455.2). NCBI lineage: Eukaryota > Viridiplantae > Streptophyta > Pinopsida > Cupressales > Cupressaceae > Sequoia > Sequoia sempervirens. The sequence goes on along the minus strand of VDFB02374871.1, from coordinate 7,252 downwards.
TTTAAACCTAAAACATTCTAGAAGATTAAATTTACAAAGTGTCAAGAGTCATCTCTTCATTATCCATCTCACCTAGAGTAGAATATTTTTTCTAAACAATAGCATCACTTGATTTAAAAATTCATGTGGAAGTTAATCTAGATAGATGCTTATTTGTTTGGAACATATTCTCCTTCTTCCAAAATTCCCTAGTAAGTAATGAAATATGTGTTTCCCAACTAGAGGAGGGAAAGTTTATTAAGTAATGTTAGATATTGGTTGAGATAAAAATAATATTGGTAGTGAAGCTCTCACATATTTCACTTCAAAAATAACCTTAGGAGGAGATTGGAAAAATTCCAAACTTTAGAAGATTTAAACTTTTTTTTAGATCTTATCCCCTAACCTTGAAGAATTGATGCAAGAGGAAAAAAACAACTTCGCTTGCAAAGCCAAACCGTACACAACCTCACAAATTTATTGCCTCAATGTTAAATAGAAAATTACTTTGCCAAATTCAAACAAATCTTAATTCCATTCAAAATTGGGAAACAAATCCATATACCACAAACATTTCAACTAAAATAATATCACAATCAATGTCATTCCAAATTGAATTCTCAATTCTTCGGTACATACAAAAAATATAATCTGCATACAAGAATTTTTTTTAACTCCTTTTGCCTCTTAACTTCCTGTTTCCCTCCTCAACATTCATCAAATTATTCCTTATTTTCATAAATATGGTTGTCACTGAATGTTCCAATTCACCACTTGCTATTAAATTGCCTCCTATTTTACTTTGTCTAGTGATTAGCATTTTCTACTCTTCTTATGCCATCCAATACAAACCTTTGAAATATTCCTCTTGTGTGATGCATCCATTGTTCTCTCTTGCTCATTGTATTTTACTTGGCTATTCTTAGCCTTGTCTTCCTAACAAATTCCTCTTTCCAGCTCCATCGCCCTTCACTAATCTTTGGTGATCATCAACCTGTTGTACTTCACATGGCATGGTTTAAGGAAGCTTGAATCAGCCTTGTTCAAATTTGAATACTCACTGTCCTCCACCTTTCATTCCCTATGTGGGATCTTCAACAAGCCCACCCTCTCACTAGTGGTGCCTCCCTGAGGTTGTGTTTTCTTTTGTAAATCTTAATTCATATGATGCAACCTCTTAACCTTCCACATGACCCCTTATCTCTTGTTTTTCCTCAAGGAATCTTTTTAATCTTCTCTTTCCTTGGTGTCTTGAAGGTGAAAAGGCACAAAGGAATGGAATTTTAGAATTTAAATTAAAGTTAAAGACCCACCATTGTCTCATCCCAATGATTCATGTTCCTTTATATGTTCCATTTTGTATAAGCATCAACCAAGGAAATAGCCAACATAATATTTGACAAAAAAATTATAGGCTACAATAGATGCTCCTACATCAAACACACTAGGTAAAATGTTTGTGAGAATAGGCTCACAAAATGGAGCTAAGTAGTAGAACTACTCTTCCAAGTCATGAACAACTTGCAGCATGCTCCCACACTTAAACTAATTCCTGCAAATTATTTCTTTTTCATCTTCTTCCAACATCGTGCTAGAACAAGCATCCTTCTACTCCAACTTTTCTCATTTCTCTTCTCTCCTCTCATGGATTCGTATCCACCATTTACCGGCCTCCTCCTCCAAATAATTTTTCCTTTCCTCTTTTCTTCTTTCGTGTGTTTTGACCCACAACGGACCAACCACCTCCACCAAGTTTCACCTGTAGTACCCTCTACAACTTCTACATGCAAATATATATTTGCATGCCAACCTGCAACTACATTATTCTTTCCATCTACTTGTAACTTCATATTCACTTCAACAATAAGCAATTCCCTATCAACTTCCTCATCCCAAATTATAAAAGAATTACAACTTACCTTACATACTTTGTTGTTACAACAACCTCATCCACCATGTTTGTTGTTGCTTCTTCATTTCCCTTCAAATGTTCATTCTTGAATAACTTCTCAATCGCGACCTTTACCTTTAATTAATTTAATTCAGAACGCGGATAATTTTACGATCTCGATATCTATCCGGAACAATGACAGCTGACTGGATGCCGGTTTTAACGGAGTATCGCCGGATCCATTGATCTTCGACGTTTATCTACGACGATCCTGATTCTTTTAACGATGCGCGACCGATAATCTTGATGGCTTCTTTCATACACTCATTGGGGCATACTGCTACAATTTATTTTACCACTTCCTCTTGTTTGTACCGCAATGGATTCAACACATATTTCTTCCCATCCTTGATTATGCTATAAGTGTTACTATTGCTATTATGAATAACTTTCCTATCCCAAAGCCAAGGTTGACCCAACAAAACATGACAAACATCCATGGGTACTATATCGCATACAATTTCATCCTTATATCTTCCAATGTGAAAATCCACAATTTTTTGTTCACTTACCCAAATTCAATGACCTCCTTAAAACCAAGAGACATAGTATAGCTTAGGGTGCTTCATCCTCTTCAAGTTTAGCTTCTTAACCATTTCTAACACAACCAAATTATCTCTTCTATTGATGTCCACTATCACTTTGTAGCACTTTCCACCAAACTTGCACACAATTCGAAATAAATCACTCCTTCGGATGGGTACTTGTTTCACTTTCTATGGCTTCAAATATTCCTTCTTCATCAACAAACTCTCTCCATGTCTCCAAGAATTTTTTCTGAACACTTATGGCACACTCTTAATCTATAACCACAAATAAATTGGAGTCAACACTCATTGCCTTTGCAAGTCCCCTTGCGACTAAACTCCCACTACTATCCTCTACCCAATAGGATTCTAGAAGATGCACCTTCAGGATCTCTTCTACCCACTTCCTCCCAGTGGAAGAGATTTGCACACCTTCTACCCAGCTTCATCTCTATTGGAGGATAGCCAACATGATTCCCATAGAATTAATAGCCTCTTAGGGCTTCTTCAATCTTTACCAATTCTTCACCCATGGTCCTGGTGGATTCTCTCCACTCTCAAGATCTTGTGGATTTGATACCAATTTTTGATGCAAGAGGCAAAACACAACTTCGTTGCCAAATCCAAACCTTACACAACTTCACAGATTCATTGCCAACTTGATGTAAATAGACAATTACTTTGCCAAATTCAAACAAGTCTTAATTCCACTCAAAATTGGGAAACAAATCCATATATCACAAACATTTCAACTGAAATAATATCACAATCAATGTCATTCTAAATTGAACTCTCAATTCTTTGGTTACATACAAGAAATATAATCTGCATACAAGAATTTTTTTAAACTCCTTTTTCCTCTTAACTGCCTATTTCTTTCCTCAAAATTCCTCATATTCTTCCTTATTTTAATGAATATGGTTGTGGCTGAATGTTCCAATTCATCACTTGATATTAAATTTCCTCCTATTTTCCTGTGTACATCAATTAGCACTTTCTACTCTTCTTATGCCAACCAATACAAACCTTTGAAATATTCCTCTTTCATGATGCATCCATTGTTGTCTCTCTTGCTCATTGAATTTTATTAGTCTTTTCCCAGCCTTGTCTTCCTAACACATGCCTCTTTCCAGCTCCATCACTCTTCACTAATCTTTGGTGATCATCAACCTACTAGACTTCACATGGCATGGTTTAAAGAAGATTGAATCCTCCTTTTTCAAAGCTGAATACTCACTATCCTCCACCTTTCATTCCCTACGTGGGATCTTCAACAAACTCACCGTCTCACTAGTGGCACCTCCTCGAGGTTGCTATGTTTTTATTTTATTTGTTAAAATCTTTAATTCATATGACACATCCTCTTAATCTTCCATGCGACCCCTTGTCTCTTTTTTTTCCTCAAGGCATCTTTTTAATCTTCTCTTTCCTTGGTGTCTTGAAAGTGAAAAGGCACAAAGGAATTGAATTTCAAAATTTAAATTAAATTTAAAGACCCACCATTTCCTTAGCGCAACAATTCATGTGCCTGTCTATGTTCCATTTCACATAAGTTTCAACCAAGGTAGTAGCCAACACAACATTTGACAAAAAATTTATAGGCTACGACGGATGCTCCTACACCAAGAATGCTTGGAGAGAAGGATTATTATGAGAGATTTTGGTGTTGTGATTCATGACTATTGTATCTAGGGAAAATGGTTAAAGCATACATGATATCAAAATGTTGAGACCACAAAGCAAATATCATGAAATAAAACCCCAATACATCAACAAAATTGTGAGAACAAAATACATAAAGAAAGAAATGGAAATACAAACCCTTGTGATGTGCTTCTCTCACCCCATTTTTTTTGTCCTTCTTATTCCTTCATATATTTGATGTGTATCTCTCAAATGTTATCAAATGCACTAAATATTGAAAGCAATTTGACAGAATGATCACAAGGAAATCAAAGATGTGGTCTCCCTAAATTGAGAAATAAGTCCTCAATTTATAGATTTCAAAAAGATAATTGAATGGACAAGATTGAATGATAATCAATGGAAAAGATAGAATGCAAGGATAAGTTAGAAGGGGAACTTGCATTTAAAAGTGGAGGACAAAATGAGTTAATTGAAAATAAATAAAGAAAGTAGTTATTTTCATCAAAACATACTTTTTCAAAATTGGAGGAATGAAAGAGTGAAGGATGACTTAAATTGAGAAAGAGAATAGTTAATTGAAAATAAATAAAGAAACTATTTATTTTCAACTAAAAGCTTCCATTTTGAAAGTGGGGAATGGATTTGGAAAATAAGAGTCATGAGTGGAAAGGGGAAAGAGTTAAGTGAGAGATAAGTGGGAATGAAATATAGGTGAGGATAATTAAAAATTTTAAAATTAAATAAGATGAATTATCCTCACCTTTCAAAATTAGCAAGTTTAGGGATGATTGAAATTGAAGACAAATTAAATAATTAAATAATTACTTAATTTGAGAGGAAAGATTAAGTAAGGGATTAAATAATTAAAGAATTATTTAATCTAAGATGAATAGCTAGGAAGAAATAGTGATGGGCATTAATTAAATAATGAAAATTATTTAATTAATAGTTTAGAAGAATAATAATTAAATAATTAAAAAATATTTTATTATAGGGAATTAGGAGAAGAATATTAGCACTAATTAAATAATAAATTATTTAATCAGTTCTAGATGAAAAAATAGTGAAAAGTATCGTCGGATACCTAGGACAATTTTCAATGTCTACATTTTTCCCTTCTTTGAGACAATGTGATTCTGAGTGTTGTTTCAAAAAAAGTTAAAAGATTATTCCTTAGTAGACTGAGAGATGGAGATAGGATGCCCCCTCAAGAGATTGTTTGTGCGTTAAAGGCATGAATGATCTCTTGAAATAAGAAAAAAGTTAGAGAAAAATGAAATGCGATGAAAGAGACGAATGGTTAGTAAGGAGTGAAGAATAATGGTTGAAAGAGACGAAGAAAAATTAGTAGTGATGAAACCCTTGCTTTCATAAGTGCACTTTATCTTAAAGAGCCATTTTTTATTTTGAAAAATGGATGCGACACACCATGGAATAGAAATCCAGGGCGATGATGCAACTCCTTTTGTGTAAAAACTAACAATCACAAACAAGGAATGTCCTGACTCATACTAAGGGTCATGTTGCCCTAGTCTTTTTGTCAAGACAAACCGAAAACAACAATCAAATAAAAGACAAGTCATGAGACATCCTCACTCCTCTAAATCCTTCAGGGACATCCTTGAGGTAGCTAGTAACATGACCAAAGAAAATCCAAAAGATAAGAAAAAATAGATGAACAAGATCAATAGTCATTCAAATTATTTTCCAATAAGTGTTTTCTAGTGCATTAAGGGATGAAGTGAGCGACCGGTTGACTATTTTGACAAGGCTTGGTTTCAGGAAAAGAAACATGTCATATAAAATGTCAAGTCTAGTTTCAATCATGCAACTACTTGTATAAGGCAAATGACAAAAGGGGATAATGACAAGGTATGGTTTCAGGAAGGACACATCCTATATAAGACCATTGGTTTTAATCAATTTGATTGGTTTGATTGATTTGACAAATGACTAAGTTGACTTGGAAACTTGTTGGCTTGCTTGTCTTGTTAATTTATGATTTTTGTTTGAAATGTAGATGATTATGTTGTGTTTGAGTGGACAGTGTCCAATTTATTTTTACTGACTCGATGAACCCTAAAAGGACTGACCTAGGGGGCCTCAAGGGCTCATCAACAAATGACCTTGCCTACGTCCAATCACAGAGGAAACATAGTTTGACAATGAAAACTATTGACATGAATAACTTTGACTCTATTTTTGGGATTTCTAGAAGTTATCTGAATGTTTTTGGGTTTTGACATGTTTTGATTTTTTTGGATTTTTGAAATGTTTTGATTTTTTTGGATTCTTTTTCAGGACATTTTATGATTTTTTTGGCTTTTGAAATGTTTTGAGGATCGTGAAAAATGAATGTGAGCATGATGCCTACAAGCAAGTGATCAAGTGTGTACAAGAATCCAAGGAAAAACATGATCCTGCCCCTAGTCAAGCTGAATACCAATTGAAAGGTGATGATAGTGATGATAATGATGTTGTTTGACGTGGGAAGGAACCATCTCAAAACAATGTGAGGATGAAAATAATATGAATAAAGGATCGATGTCCGCAGCAAGGCTAGGAAAAAATCCAAGGAATGTTTTGGATGATGTACGAGGCTGCATAGCAAGATTGCATGGATTAGGCTTCTTTCATTTGGAATGACTTCTTTTTAGAATTGAATGGGATGATGGAAGGATGGAAGGATGGAAGGATAGGTAGATTAGAATCCTTAGACCATTGACAAGGGAAGACCAAGTCCAACAATAGGTATGAAAGGATAATGGACTGATTTTGGAAAAGGATAGGAGACATGAGGATTATTAGATGGAAGAATTAGCATATAATCTCCAAGGACTATGTCACATAGGAATAATATGTTTTCTCCAAGGTATGGGCATGGAAAATGCCATGAAGGCTGTTAAATAGGCACAAGACAAATAAGAGGGGGGGTGAATCAGTTGTCACATAATCAAACTTAAAAAATTCAACACATATCAATTCCATAGCCACACTATCAGTTATTAAGTATGAGCATGAAACATAGATAACAGAAGGTAATTTAGCACAATAAACACCAGATGTTTTATGTGGAAAACCCAATAACGGAAAAACCACGGTGAGGGTTAACTCACAATATAAAGTAGTTTCAAAATAAAAATAAAAG
>VDFB02374870.1:0-12737 GCA_007258455.2 Sequoia sempervirens | reverse complement strand
GATGATGGTTGGGGTCCTCCTCCCAATGTCACTCCAGACCCCGCTGATGTATGGGGGAAGGACATGGATGACAAAGACCCTCTTGGCTCTGTTGGCACTGCTTTGGCCGCTTAATGGTCCTCTTTTTATATGTTTTGTAATCTTGAACTTCTAGGCTTGACCCATGTGATCTTTTGGTTTTTCTGGGCGCTGCCCATATGAATCTCGAGGTGTGCTTTCTTACCACCCATCTTTTTTGTGAATATGTATCTTTATCTTAATTTAATATAGATAGCTGCCTATTCATCAAAAAAACTAAATTAATTATTCTTTTATTACTTACATTATTTTAATTAACTAAATTTATGCAATTTAAAAAAATAAATCTTTACAATTAATATAAATGAAAAATAATTCTTCTACGAAATTGCAATAAATTCTCATAATACCGCCACCCAAAAGAAAAACTAGGTTTACCTTTTTGCGTTTTGTATAGGAGGAAAGTGTTCCGATTACAAACCACCATAATAGAATGAGACGAACGCATTCAAACATACTGTTGGAGTTCTTCCGTTTAATAGGTACTTAATACCCTGTATTTTGAAAGAAAGGGAGTTTTGTTCCTGATATTTTTTTGAAAATCTTACAATCAAAATGCAGCTCCCGCGGGAAGAATTGCCGGGTGCAGAAGCCCTTGCTTCGTTTTGCAGGTATTTATTAACAATTGTTTTCCTTTTTCCTTTTCTTTTTCCAAAACCCTCGCATTACAGGTAAATGCATCACTCTAGTTTGAGTACTAATTAGATAGAATGCAATCATATGTTTTTAATTCCATGCGCCACGCGATCATTATGTTTTATTGACAGTGGGCAATATTTTAGCTGTATTTCTTGCTGTTAAATACGAACTCTCGGGCGAGAAGGTGTGGATGTTCCCATAACTTTCAATGTATTCATTTATTAAAAAAAAAAAATGAATAAAGCACAAGAAGGGGAAAAAACTTTATATTTTGATGTTTGGGTGAAGGGTAAGGTGGGGCTATAACTATAGTGAAGGTTAAGGTTCAAAATAATTGGATTGTTAAGTTCTGGGTTGTTAAGGAAAGTTTTTGAGCTTAGGTTAACTTAGGGCTGTCAGTTTTCTGTTGTCTTAATTTAAATTTTAAAGAGAGCTTCATAAACTTAAAATTGTACTGGGACCATTAGGCAGCAGGTGTATTAATTGAAAGAGGATTTTGTGAGGGTAGATTTGATCTAGAGCCGTTAGGAACTTTGTGAGTGTAATATTAAAATAGGACTGTTAGTTTTCAGATCTTTTAATAAAACAAGTCTAATGAAGTCAGTTGATAAAACTTCCTCAAACTTTAATAAGCTAAAGTTTTTGAATATTGAAGTATCTTAAGAAAGAAATATAAATTTCATTAGTTTAGATGTGAGTGAAGTCTCAGTAAACCACTAGTAAATCCTTTAAAATGTAATAAATTGTTATAGAAATTTGAATAGTTTAGATACGTGTAATGTAAATAATTGGCCTGTAAGGAATTGAATATTAAAATATTTCAGAGAACAAGAATTTTATGAACTTAGAATTTATGATACTAATAACAAATTGATAAAATAACTTGAATTAATTAAAAAATAATTAAATATTGTGATATCTTAACAAAGAAGTAAAAACATTATTAACTTAGATTGAGTATGGTGTTAGAAGATAGCTGTGAACAGCTTCAATCACAAGAGCAAATAATTGATTGTTAAAGTATCTTAGCAAAAAGAAAATAGCTGATAAACCCATCACAAAGGCAAGTAATTGAACGTATAGGTTTAAAAAAACAAACACCTCAATGAGATCATAATTGAATATGGTGTTTGTACCTGCCTATGTACCATTTACAATAATTAGAAAGGAGGTATCTTAGCAAATAGATACAGACTTCTTTTGCTTAGGTTTGAGGGTGTGTTAGTAGTTGGATGATGAACACCCTAAAGCAATTGCAGGGGAGAATGATAAAATATTTCAGAGTCAAGTTATCTCGGCCAAGAAAAGGAACTTCGTAGCTTATAAGCTTAGAATTGATCATAGTGTTAATAGCCGGCTGATAGCCCTCTCAATTTTTCTCAAAGGCATTTGATTGAGTATTTAGGTATCTTAGCAAAAAAAAAAACACTTTATGATATTAGATTTGAGTTGTGAACTTTTTTAAAATAATCACAACGGCATACGATTGAGACAGGTATTTTAGCAAACAAATAGGAATTTAGTGAGCTTAGAACCGTTCAAAGTTTCAGCAGCCAATTATAACTATATGCACTCTTCGTATGGCCCAAAGGCCAATACTCATTAGCATGCTCATCAGGCCTCCTTGTTCAAGTTATTGTGAAAGGAGCAAATGCGATTCATGGAAGTTACAGAATTCCCCACTCTTGAAATGTCATAGGGAATTGGCATAAGAAACAACTAGTTAAAAAAGTAAAAAAATTATTAGTTGAATCATACAACTCGGTACTCCGAGAACTTTTGTGCAAGTCACTTGAATTACTCTTGCAAAACTTTGTTAAATGGTGTTCAAACTTTAATAATCAGGAAAAATTCGGGCTGACAGAAAATTTCACAAAAAATAGTATATTTTCCACTCCATGACAAATTGACTCAAAACATTAAAGATAATTATTAAAACATACAATAAATAAGCCACGTTCATTGTAACAGAATTGTCAGTTTAAGGGTATAAATTCTGTAATCTATATTGAATCCTGCAATCTATAATTTTGCGTGTACAAATTTTGTTTGATAGATTTTAATTCCATTAAACACTTTCCATCTTAAGTATTGTTTTATTAGAGAAAAAAATATGTTGTGATGAAGTGGCCATGGTCAAAAGACAGTAATTATGAGTCAAACCTAAGTCTGTGATTATTGTTTGATCATTGTTTTTGTTACTTTCTACTGTTAGTTTGTAAGGAACATGCTTTGTTATAAACTTTATTGGCAATCATCATTGTTATACCACCTCTATTGTGGCATGCTATGGATGTCTTAAGACACGTTGAATTTGAATTTCTGAGGTCCTAAGACAAAAGGATCCAAAAGTCTTAAGTACAATATTGTTTCAAACACAAGCTTGCTGCGAAAAGACCTTTGGCAAAGGCTGTCCATTATTGTGGTTTTGTAGATTTTCATGTAAGGTAAAGGACATACATCTTATTGCAATGTTTGTTTTCCAGAGTGAATTGAACTAAAACATGCCTCTCGTCAGCTTTTGCCTCTGATATATAGGCGTGCTGCCGTACCATGTGGATGGTTCAAGGTGATGGTGTAAGTGAATTTGATAATGTGATCACAAACTACTGTTAGATCCTCCAATGCGTGGGCCTATGCTGTTTTCGCCCATGCTAATGTACCACAAGCATGTTACCTGTACTTAACACTTGGTAGCATTTCTGGGCAGCTCACTTGACTTGATAATTTCAGACTCCGATTATTCTCTTAATGCATCTTCCTGCTAGAAGATTTTGAACTTAGGTTCTTAATTTCTACTAAGTAGAAGTGCTTAAATTACAGCAGCGGAACCAATTTGCTGTAATCACATCATGGATTTTAGGAGTTATCATGGAAATGCCAATATAAGTACACAAATGTCAAACAAGGTCCTTATACCTTTTGCATTTTGTCCCTAACATTAGTGGTATCTTAGCGTTGGATGTTAGAAGATATTCAATATTCAATCTATCGTTCAGGAAACACCTTAGAGTTGATTTTATCAAAAGGGTTTGCAACTTTAGCAACTGTGAATTTTGTCCAGGGCCTTCTTTTTTTGCCTTAGTCCTGCTGGTCTATTTTTTGGTCATTTGTGGACAGCAGTATGTTTTTTTTTGTCATTTGTGGACATTAATATGTTTTCTTTCTTTCTTTTTACTTAGAACCAGTCTTTCCTGGCAATTTTATCTTAGCGTATTAGATAATATTCAGACACAAACTCACTGCCAAAAGACATTTGGAAAAGGCCTTACATTGTAGATTTTAATGCAAGGTAGTGGACATACATCTTATTGCAGTTGTTTGTTTTTGAGCGTGAGTTGAACTAAAACGTGCCCCTTTTCACCTTTTCCCTCTGATTAACAGGTATGCTGATGTACAATGTGGATGGTTCAAACCTTCAAGGTGATGGTGCAAGTGAATTTGATAACGTGATCACACACCAATGCTAGATCCTCCAACATGTGGGTCTATGTTGTGTTTACCCATGTTGTTACCTGTACTTAACAGTCGGTAGCATTTCTGGGCAGCTCACTTGACTTGATAGTATATTTTGGTCATCTTGTGGACATTAATATATTTTTGGTCACTTGTGGGACAAGTTACAACAATATATTTCCTTTCTTTTACATAGAATCAGTCTTTCCTGGTAACCTTATCTTGAGTGTATTCAATAATATTCAGCCACAGAGTTGATATGAATACGATAAAGATTTTTATATCTGGTTTCATATTTGTACTATGATACTATTGTCCTTAGGACTCCAGAAAATGTACCATTCAGTCTTGAAGATTTTTTGTTTGTTTGTTTATTTTTGCATTAGCATAGTTGCAAAGATGATGTATGTCCACTGATCTTATAATTTTTTGTGTTCTGGTTTGCATCCTAAGGTGCATTTTTTGTTGGTAATTTTATCTAGGTTGCACAGGTCTTTTGAAAGATATCTACTATTCTTTTGATGATTAAATGCTATGCTTTTGTTTTCCTGTTAAAGGAATGTGCATTTATTCCTTGCTTATTTTATTTTTTGCCATGTTTTTCCTACAGAACATTAAGTGTGTGGGAAACTGTAGTTTTGGCTTTATGTGATCTTTTGTTTTCCTGTTATTTATTTTTTGCCATGTTTTTCCTACAGAACATTAAGTGTGTGGGAAACTGTTATTTAGTTTTGGCTTTATGTGATCTTCTAATGGCAAGGTTTGTTTCATATTTATTAATTAGCAAGTGTTTTATTCATAATTGTTTTTGTTTACCGGTCTTTAGGGAAGATGAAGCAAAGCGTGAATTCACAGAGGAGCTCAGAGGTATTCTGGAGGTTATTTCTAGAACTGGAAAATACTGGTATGTAAGTTTTCTTTTAGATAAAGAAGTTTTGGTCAATAACTAATTGTGGGTGTCAGTCTGTCTTTTATAATATTTAAATTTTTTTTAGCTTACAAAACAAATTGCACCATGGGTCATAATGTCATTTGGTTCACAAAATACTTTCCATTTATCTCTAGAACATGGTAAACTGTCATTCAAAATAAAAATACACTTTGAATGATGTGTTTCACATGAGTATGACTATTTCTGAGATCTTTCCTTAAACTGGTCAATTCATTATCAAGTAAAAATCTCCCATATATCACAAGAACTCACTTTCTGAACATTTTTCTCTTAGAAGCTGCCGGGAGTGTAAAATTTGTCATGATAAAATGATCAAGGCCATATGATATGTGGGGACTTTCTTTAGGTTTTCATTTGTTCCAGATTCTAGGAGACATTCGGGGGATAACATATTAAATTGCTAGAACTCGAATGTGTTATATGTAGAAACAAAATATTAAGCAAGAATTCAGAAATAGAATAACATTCTATGATGCAGGTGAACTAAATAAAAATGTGACATTAATTTTATTGATATGTAGTTGTACATTCTCTTGAAGGGGATGAATGGTTGTTGTTGTTCTTAATCCTTGTCTGTTCGTGATTTCTAATTGCCTACATATGTGCATATCATTGCACAATGCTACACAAGGGAGAGGAATTGTTGTGGAAGATGAAACGGTTGATCTTCCATGGGTGACTTTTTGCTTTGTGTTAGCCAAGTCAAATGGGGGGCTCTGTTAAGAGCACACAAAAAATACTGAGAGGGGGGTGGCGGGATGGGTGAATCAGTATTTTAAACTTTAAAACTTAAAACCACATGAATTAGAAATCAAAACAGTAGGAGCAAACATTAGATAAATAGAACACCGATATCACGTGGAAAACCCTTTTGGGTAAAAAACCACGGCAGAACAATTCCTTTTATTAACTTCAAGGGCACCAACCCAGGAGACACCAATCTCCATATTACAAAAGTGAGTACTGACTCACTGGAAGCACCAACTTCGAACAACTGAAGCACCAACTCCAGTGTGAGCACCAACTCACTGAAAACTTTACAATATTGCAATTCTGAATCTCCAACACAACTTCCCAAAAACACTCTTCAAATCATGAACGTCCAGCACTAATAAATTTCCAGTAATCTCCAGATGATCAATAAAAGCTCCAGATTTACACAATCGGCCTCTATACTCGAAATCAGCACACCAAATCACACTAACAGGCAGATAACTGAAACAGCAGCATAAGCACATACAGAATGAAGCCTTTTATATTTTTGACTGAGTTCACTCCGTCCTCTAATATCGTCCAGCACTCAACATCAGAATTCACACGCCTGTGTGATAGCGATTATATTTTAAAAACACATCCTCAGCCCCCCCCCTTTTTTTTAAACCAACGAACAACTGCCTTCACGTCTATGGTTGACCATCATGAAGAATACCACAGAAAAAGTAGACTCAGCGATATATTTTTTTGCTTAAATATCACAGAGCTCCAGCAAACGTCAAAGCTTGGAATGTAATTTGAAGATACCCCGCATTGGCGATGTCCACCAGTGATTTCCGACAGTGTTAATAAACTCGGCACTCAGAAATATGTGAGTACTGGCAAAGCAACATACTCAGGAAATATCCGCATCTACAGAGTAACTGGCAGGGATTCATGCCAAGATTGAGGTCATACACATCCAGCAATATCAATAAACTCATGCATACAGAGTCCCATGCCCGGATAACAAAACAAACTTTCACTGTGCAAACTCCAACGGTTATTCTCCACTTTGACGCTGTACGTCTCAGATTAGGTATTCTGGAAAACACAACCCATGGTCATTCATTCCATGTCTTGCTCATAGGGACGTTGGCCAGCTATTGCTTTTATCCTGCATTGACTTAACTCGATATAACCAAGTTGCACGACCAGCTTAAGAGCTCACATCAAGTGCTATATCATTCAAGACATATCTTCATGATTCTACGCATATCGGCCAAGTGCCATGGACATAGCTCAGCTGCAGATGGCCTGATTTTTGCATCAACAGAATGATCACATTTCATGGTTTCAACCTCAACCACATTTGCACAGAATCGACATCAAAGTCTTTCCTCACATCTCCAGGCACTTTTGTTCACACTCCATGAATTTTCTAATATCTTACTTCTCAAACGGGCCTCAGTTAATAGTGCCGGTGGCTGCCAGAATCACCCACGACTTTTACGTTTTTTTTAGACTCTGCAACAAGTCCCTTTTTTTATATATCGTCTGAACGTATATGCTCCCTATATTCTAAGCATAATAAAAAGTGTTCTGAATCTTCTTTAAAAGCTATGACGCCACGAACATATTGAAGAAAAACCATCTTCAACACAAGGCATCCAATATTCTAAGCATAGTCACACCAAAGAGCAGCAACAATCAATATTAATGTGCGAAAGGAATTCATAAGCCACCCCAAAAGAAACCGACGCTAATAATAGAGGAAACGAAGGTCTGAAACTGGAGCCGTTTCAAACAAAATATGCCGTATAAAATATTTAAGCTGCCAGCACTATATTCGTCATGCCTGAAGCCGTCGCAGCAAATCTGACAAAAGAACAGAAACTGGCACTCATGAAGGAGCTGCCTCAACACAATGAAATGATATCTGAAGCCATCGCCTCTTTGACCTGTCAAAGCAAATCTGACTTGGCACTCGACCTTACACGGTGGCATCCGCTCAAAGACAAACTTTGACATCAATGACAAAATGTCCAACACTCTGCGCCACCCAAGATGAACAGGGACATTGTCAGTACTCGGTGGTACTGCATGTGGAAGTTAAGCTCAGCTTTTTGGACCAAACCGAGATACAATTAAATTAATGATTTGCTCAAGATTTCTGGATTTGATTGTGTATCAATTAAAAATGGATACAATTAAAAATTGATACACAATCAAATCCAAAAATCTTGAGCAAATATAATATGGATTGTGGAAATCTGATATCATTAAATTAGTGATGTTTGTTGCATGAGATTTGTTGCACTCTCAAGATAGTGCATTGTCTACAAGCTTTCCAGAGTTTCTCGTGCCACTATAATTGTTGTAGTATCTAGTGGAGCACCAAGTAGGGCCTTGTTGGATAGAATTTCTTGGTAATACCATAGATCATGAGGGATGGTTTTACACTACCACAAACTATACAAGATGTAATGTCCCCATTTTTAGGATGTCCTCTTTCTGATGGGTCTACTTAGGCACACTTACTATTTTTAGTAAGTGCTATTTTTGGCAGGGGGTCTGGTGCGGTGTTTCGGTCTTTGGAGAGCCCTTTCGAGCGTTTCAGCTTCTCTTCGGTTCAAGCTTTAGGGCACAATTTACTATTTTTAGTACTTTCTAAAAATAGTAAGTCAATTTGGGTCAACGGGTCCCAAGTCAGGCGGGTCACTACAGCACAAAACTCAGTTGATATAAAGTTACTAAGGCTAAATCAATTTAATATTTGATTTATGCTTCAAAAAAAAGATCGATTATAAAGTAACTTTATATTTTATCATTGAGGGTCCTGAGGGGACATAAAAAGTATCGTGGCGCCTAGTACAATCAACTTAAGTTGTTTTTAAAGCCTTTAAAGCATTTAATATTGCATTAAGAGGATGGGCGCCTATTTTGAGGAAATAAATAATTTTTAAATAAAAATAAAGGCTAAAGTTGAAGTAAAGATTTTAAGTTAAATCTTTTAAATTGAGCAAATACTTTGGGCGCCCAAGTTGAAGTTAAAATCATTAAAAAAATGAATTAAAATCAAAAGCAAGAGTTTGGTGTGCTTTTTAGGGTTGCTGGAGAAATGTTTATAAAAACTTCTTTTGAAGTCATTTGGAGATTATGGATGTTTGGATATTTTCTGGTGCTTTGGCTTTGGAGCTTGGTTCTAGGGTTTGATTTGACTTGTTGAGACAAAAACCTCTGCAAAATCACTTTTCTTCGTGTGTGAAAGACCACATCAAGAGAGGGTTTGGGAGGCTTCATACAGGAGCTTCATTTGTGCTTTCAAGTTGTTGGTTACAGAGTTTCGGATTGAAGATTTTGATCAAGATTTGAAGTAGATTGTGTGATTTTGACTTGTTAAATCTGGGAAACAGATTGGATGTTGATAAAACATATTCTGGAGGTGATTTTAATATTCTCTGGGCATCTTCAGTTTGAGCCTGGAACCCATATTTTGGCTCATAACTCTGTGAAGAATTTAAATATTATTGTGGGTATTGTTTAGGAAGCTTCCTCTGTTCATGGCGTTTCCATCAAGCACTTGAAATTTAAGAGAGTTTATGAATTTATAGAGAGGGCCGAACTTCTCTAGGAGGGCGCCCCTTGAAGTGGTCAATTCTCAGTTGCTGTTTGTGAGAGAGTTTGGCGTCTGGGTTGCTGGTTACTGGGTTTTGAAGCTGTTTTCAGTGGTTTCCTAAGCTCTGCATACCCAGGGCAGAATTTGGTTTTGCTCATAACTTCCTATCTGCCTGTAAATGCATTCTGGGTGTTGGATAAAAGAAGCCTCTCATCAAGGCGCCCTAGAAGATATATTCATTGGAATTTACTAATGCAAATCTGATTTTAATTGGACAAGTCGCCCCAGCTGGGTATGGCGCCCAGTTTTGGGTTTTCATGATTATTTTTTGTGCTGATCAGAATCTGCACTTATTGGGGTTTGGAACGTGGCGAGTCTCAGGAGTTTGAAGAGCATATTCATTGGAGTTATTATATGCTTGTTCTGAAGGTGTACTCTGCTGCTTATGTCAACATTCCAGGTCTGAAGTAAATCATACTGAGTCATTTTTTGGTTAAAAAGAAATCTGAAAATATCTGATAATACTCAGAAATTTACTGTCATAAAAATCTGAATATTATAATCTGGGATTTGATTATTGCAAGCTAGTTTATCATCGTATTTTCTGCTCTTTATGTTATCTATTCACTATCTTGGTGAAGCATTGAATGGTACATTAAAATATCAAGCAACAAACATTCTGAAACCTACTCAAATCAAATACAAATCAGAACATCAGAAAATTGGAAAAAAAAATAATTTGGGGTTGACCATTACACAAGATGGCTGGGTGTTTCTGTAGACCATTAGATTAAGCTTAGCTGTTGTGCCAGTAATAGATCTGGAGCTGCCATTTGGATCAGCTTTCAGCTGGTCCCATTTATGTAATGAAATTGGGGGTTGTTTAGGCTATTTCAGAACATTTGATGTGTAATGAGCATCGGGGCATGCTTTTTGATCTGAAATGGATCAGATATGTGAGTAAAGTTGTCTAATATTGCTACTAAATGTACACTTTCCTCTTCCTGATGATGGATCACTGAGTGTGATCCAAAACGTCGATCAAAAAACATACACAGTTGAATCCAAAAGCTTGCTCTAATCAACTCGAAGACTTTTCCAATCACAGGACCTCCGTAAGGCTCTTTCTTAAGGCAAATATCAGAATTAGGTTTGCAGAGAACTCAGCTGGTTACAACTAGTACAATTAGAGTTGAGTGATTCAAACGCAAAGACCCATGGGACTGTCATAATGATGAACTAGCACAAGTGACGCTTTTGATCCGAACTGAAAATGTCATATTGTTTCGTCTGTTGACCAAAAACATCACTGATCAGTCTGCACGTACAGGACAGTTTCATCTGCAGCAAAATTGTCCCAGATGAGACAAAAAGGCAGAACCTGGAGACAATAAGGAAGCTAGAATGTTTGAGATTCTGTCTTTGGTGTTCTGAAGGCTTTTTGGGCTTCCACTCAAAGTTCTCTTTGTTAATAATATGTGAACAGATTAAATGCACAGAGAGTAATTCAAAAAATCAGACAAAATAACACAGCATATACCCTGGGAAAACCCTCCTCTTGAGGGAGAAAAACCCAGCAACAAAGATCTCTCTTATATTTGATGCAACAGTGGCAATTTTACAATTACAATAAGGTCCAACACTAGACCGATATGCAGAGTCAATAAAGAATGACAGATAATAAGCTTTAGATCACACCTGACAGTAGTAGAATACAAATTCAATAATGATCACATAGCACTGAAGGTCTTCAGCTCTCAGACTTCAAGTACACTTGTCAGGAACCGAACCCTATAGCTTCGCTTCTGGCATATAATATCCCTTTGAACTGATCATATATATTTGCACTTAGACTTCAGATGAATTCGCACTGATCTTTATCCTTTAACACAGTCCGCACCTTGACACAGATTCAATATGAAGAGATCGCGGCTAACACAGATCTGGAGGATACGTAACTAGCACAAATCCAAATCGGGAGAGATAACACAGATTTGCAGACTCTTCTTCACACCTAATAATCTGATTGCACTTGATGTGTAATTATATTCGCTATATTCGCATTTGATAAGGTCGAGCTTCTCTGTTATGTTCGCACTTGTCCATCATCGAACTGGGTGAGAGCTTTCAAATATATATATGTGATCGATGAACAAACTGTGTATGTGTATATGAATCAAATCCTTACATGTCGGCCTCAATATATTTCGAATATCCTTTTACAAAGGTCGGCCTTAATTAAACATCTTCTAATAAAAGATAAATATCAAAAATCTTTTATGTCGGCCCATAAGAAAAACAATAATTATAAATTGTATAGCCAACGGCTATCATACAATTTATGATCCACGAAGGAGCTGAGCTGGAATGAGCTACCTAAGCTGCTATATCATTAACACTCCCTCTCAGCTAGGGAGAGAACTTCCAGCTGCATGAAGAAATGAATCATCTCCATATGAAGTTTATCTGCCACCATTGCCTGCAATCAGATATGAAGAGAGTAATATCACCTCAATGTGATATCAACCATCGCATGGTTGAGTACTAGTGTTCATCTCTTGCATGATGTTGTCACCTCAGCGTGACTTTCACCATGGCTCTCCCAGAGGGTGAAACACGAGTACAGAAGGATCATCACGGACTCTCTCACGTGATGTTGTCATGGAGTCACACACATGACATCCACCATGACTCAGCTCAGAGGGTGGAACGAGGGCTTTCACCTCAAATTCTTCCGTCACAGAAGAAAGTGCAATAGTAAGTACAAGTGTTCATCACTTGCGTGATGTTGTCCCCTCAATGTGACTTTCACCATGGCTCTCCCAGAGGGTGAAACACAAGTACAACATATGTCATGGAGTCGCACACATGACATCCACCATGACTCTCTCAGAGGGTGGAAACAAGGGCTTTCACCTCAAATTCTTCCATCACAGAAGAAAATGCATTAACAAGGGATTTCACCTCGAACTTCTCTCACAGAGAAGAACTCATTAAGCAAGGCTCACTGATACTGAGACTCATACTCAGTCAAGGCTAGATTCTCCACCATACCAAGCTTGTCTCGAAAGTACATGAACTTTACCCTGGCGAGAGGCTTGGTGAGAATATCTGCCGTCTGCTCATCAGTGCTAATGTACCTCAACTGTACAGCCTTTCTCAGTACCATATCTCTCATATAGTGGTACTTGATCTCAACATGCTTGGTTCTGTCATGAAACACAGGATTGACAGAGAGCTTTACACAACTCTGATTATCACAATGAATAATGGTGGGCTCCATTGATTGTCCAAACAATC
>VDFB02374869.1:126009-180261 GCA_007258455.2 Sequoia sempervirens | reverse complement strand
TGACACGGATGGACGCGGTGGATCATGCTTGGGGCAATGCCTCTATCTATCAGAGTAAGGTGATCCAGCGTCTTGAGGCGTTGAGGCATGTGCCACTGCAGTTGCTGATTGATGGAGGTGTCATTCAAGCGAATGGCCGATATGATTTCTCTCGGTGGTATTCTTCGGCTATCACAGGGCGTGGCTTCTTTGATGCAGCACAGGCGGATTCAGCCAGGATTCACAAGGCTATGGCCAATATCATAGATGGAGTTCAGAACACCTTCGAGGCCATCTTTGCTAGGCGGCTGAATCCAGAGGAGATAAGTTTTGATAATTTAGCGAGGGGGTTTGCTGGTTCCCTTCTTAGCGAGATGTTAAGACCTTAAGATGACTTTGAAAATGCACTTCCACATTCTCGCACGATCGAGAACCGCGAGGACTCCTTGGTACGCCAGAGAAAATCTTGTACGGGGCACGAGCACTCAGTTACAGTGTTAGAGTTTCAGTTAGATTGTGTTCCATCTATTTCAGTTGAGGAGGTTGAGGCCGTACTTAGCAGATTTGTTGAGTTGGCAGTCAGAGAGAAGGCTAATGGGAACACACTACTGGACGAGGATCTTCTAGAAGACTGAGCATTTATTACATTTGCTATTTTGGGAGTGAGTGGGAATCTTTGATTCATTTAGTGTACCACTCCCTATTCTGGCAGTTTTTAGGGTTAGGGCTGAGGTGGCACGATTCTGGCCACTCTATTGATTGTAACCCTAGCCGTCCTTTGGGACTTGGCTAGCTATAAAAGGGGGAGTCCCCCTCATTTGTAAGATTATTAGGATTCAGAATCAGAGTAGACATTGAGAGAGCATTAGCCTTAGAGCTAGATAGTGTAGTAGTGTAGAGCATTTTTGCATAATTTGGAGAAGAGAGAAAGTTTTCCCTTTTGAAAACTTTTGAGGAGATTGTTGTGTAACACATTTTATGATAATAGATCTTTTCATTGATGGTGAAATTCGTCTTGTCATGAAATGCTAGCAAGGTTTCTTCTTCCTTTCGTATCCAAGTAGATTAAATTCATGCAAGTAGCTTACTTTGGTGTGTGGTATTTCATTGAGATAGCTTCATTTTATTCCATACCACTAGCGGCTTGTTGATGATAAGTCTGCCTTGCGTGGTCAACTGGACATCATCTTGTGTTTAACTTCGGTTATGGCTTACATACTTATATGCGTTGTTCTGATGGTGTACGTATGTTAAACTATAACTTGAATATCTTTTGCTATCCCCTTTGAAGATTGCACCGATTTTGCTGAGGCTGTCCGACGGAGGCTAGGTGAAATCTGGTTGAAGTCTATTGAGACGAAGCCCCACATACCTTGCATTTAGAATAGAGTACAAATTTCTTAGGCCCTTTCCCTTTTACTTTCCGCATACTTCTTGTTAATTTTAGAAAAGGATACACATTGCCAAATCATACACGTAAGAATCCCCTTCCAATTACATATCAACTGCTAACTGCGAGAAGTCTGAACAACTACGTAAGTCCCCTTGACATACCGCAATATCACATCAAGCCAAACTGAGCCTATTCGCACTAAAGGAACCTTGGAGTTGAACGCACGAACTTTCTGGCAATCTTAGCGTGCGGAATACTTTGATCAAGAGAGAATAGAGCGTCCGTTGGGCGACTCTGTTCTGTGTTGGTGCGGTCTCAAAAACCACGTCAACACTACTGTGTTTTGTAGCTTGCTTTGCCAAGAAATTTCTCCTGACCCAAGATTGAAAATATAACTTATTGTAGACATTCTTGTATCAACTGATCCAACCCAATTAGAATTGGTATATATTGTTTGCATGAAGTCAATAGACTGCTCATATAGAATGCCAAAGTTAGGGACCTTTTGACATATCAAATGACTTATTTTGTAGCTTGCCAACATTCCTCTTGAGGTTTAGACATGAAACGAGAAAGACAATTGACTTTATAACATAAATCTGGTTTAATAGTAGTAAGATAAATCAAACTCTTAACCAATTGCCAATACATTGTTTCATTGACTAGTGATGAAACAATGTTGGTTGAGAGCTTGATCTCAACATCCATAGGTGTAGATGTAGGATTACATTTCGTCATTTGAAATTTTGTTAAAAAAGATTTGGCATACTTTGTTTGTGATACAAAGATCATATGATCAGTTTGCCAAAATTTTACACCTAAACAATATTGAAGTAGGCCTTGATTTGTCATTTAGAAATAGAACATAAATCATGTTTAACCTGTAAAATTAAAATAGCATTGCTTCTAGTGATGGCAAGATCATCAACATGGACAATTAGGATCACTATGTCACCACCACTGATTTTGACATAGAGAGTCGGTTTAGATAGCTTTCTTTGAAACTAGAATCTCTAAGATATTGATCAGTTTTAAAATACCAGGCTTGAGGATCTTGCATAAGTCCATACAAAGACTTTACCAACCTGCGAACCAAATGTTCTTTGTGTGGAACCTGGAACCCTATGGTTGAGTCACCTCTTCCTCCAATTCTCCATTCATGAAGGAACTTTTGACATCCATCTGATATACATTTCATCCAAATTGTGCAGCAATATAGATAACCAACAGAAAGGTTACCACTTACCATTTTTATAGTAGGGACAAATTTCTCTTCATAGTCTATTCTTTCCTGTGCATATCCTTTAGCAACAAGATAGGCTTTATACTTGTCTAAAGATCCATCTGATTTACACTCTGCTTTATAAATCCATTTGCAACCAATGGATTTCTTTCGTGGGGGCAATATTGACAGCACCCAAGTTTTATTTTTCATCAAGGCATCATATTCCACCTTCATGGTAGCTTCCCATTTAGACTTCCCTTTGGCCTTTACAAATGTACTAAGCTCAAATATCTATGAAATGGCATAAGTTAGAGCCTTGCCAAAAGTTTTATAGAAAAATTGGTTCTGAGTTTTGTGAGTTACTCAATGACAAGTTTGACTAGTGATTACTTGTGATTTCTGTAAGTAACCACAGAATTTTTCAACACCAATGCAAGGGACAAGGTCCCCTGTTTGCGACGTCAACTAGCTCAGGCCAGTCTAAAAATTCCTGAGATTTTATCAAATCGAAAACATAAAAATAAATAAGTAGGACAAAATAAAGAATTAAAATTGGTTCTTCGAAGAAAATCTAAAGACAACAGCTCTAAGAAATCGCAACAATACATATGAATGAGAGTAGGTATAAGAGAACAAATCCTAAAGCTTTCAACTAATTATCAGAATCTGAAAGAGTATTAGAAATCACATTAATTGTGCACAAATTTCTTCCAATCTGTCAATGAACTGCCCGCTTACTTTATGTTGTCTTTTTTATGTATTGTCAATTTGTATTCAAATTGTAAAATGTTGATTTCTCACTCATGTCAAACTCATATAAAATTAAATTTTGTAGGTGTCGTTTGGATCAGAATTGAGCAATCGCGCTCCCACTTTTGACATGGATTTAGCAGATTTCATGGATGCAGGTTGCCCAATATCATATGAGAAAGCACACACATATTTTGCTAGAGATCCATCTCAAAAGTGACTCTCTCTCTCTCTCTCTCTCTCTCTCTCTCTCATTCACCCATTTGCTCACTCACACACGCATTTGACCAAAAATGCAATGTGCTATTTGAAAATCATTAGAAGTGGATTTAATTTTTATCTGAACTCAATTGTAATCAGGTGGGCTGCATATGTTGCGGGAACAATACTTGTTTTGATTCATGAGCTTGGTGTGCAGTTCAATGATGGCATCAGCATACTTGTATGTTGTCTTGACACTAACTTTTGCCTATAATGATGTTAAGAATTTATTTTTCTTTATTCCACTATAAGAGAAGAAGGTGTCTATTAGATTTTTTCTCAAGGAGATCTTCGCACATTTTGAAATTCTACCATAAACTATTGATACTGATATTGTGATTTATCCTTTCAAATTAGTCTACAATTGTTTACTTTTTGATTGGTTAATGAGGGTATTTTTCTAGGGATTCCACTACCTTAGGACACAAATTTGGGTCCCTAGTTTCCATGTGTGGGTTTTCAACAGTATGTCCATGTTCTTTGGGACTTGCATTATTGCAGGTGATGTGAGCTGCATCCAGCAGTTTCCATGGTAATTTGAGCCTGGGTCTTCATTGCCGGGCCTTCTACCATTGTTCTTATACGCCATTTGCTCATTAAAAGCATCAATACAAAGAACGAAAGTATTGGTTCCTTCTAGTATTTATTTACTTTTGTGGTAAGTTTGAAAGTTGTGTCATTCACAGGTGAAACTAAATAAGAATACTCTAGAGCAATGGGATGGTGCCATGTTTTGGTAGAATGGTTAGTCTCGATAATGGTCCAAATTTGTAGTTTATCTCTTTTAAAATTGCATTTTAGGATAACCAAACACGATCTCTTTCCTCAAAGAATTGGGATGCAAATGCAGGAGCTCAACAAAAATATACTTTTGAAAGTTTCTTTAAACATTTAAGAGACAATTAAATTTCAAGAGCAAAAGAATACAATACTGATGGTGATTTACCTTTCCATGAGACACACTAAGTTTACCAAGACCTCAAGATCAAAGAGAACTAGTTTAGAAGTGGTATCTTGGGTGAAGGTTTAGGAAGTAGAGTTGCTGGAAAAACATTGCATGTTCCTTTGTCAATGTTAGAGCCATTTGGTTATTGTTTACCCATTATTGATTAGAAGACAACTCACATGTTACCATAATTCAAAAACTTAATCTCAAAAAACTCAGCAGTACAAGATTTTGACTTTGATTTGGGTTGGCAAAAACATGGAAAATAATTTTTTGTACTTGAATGCACAAAATTAACTTAAATAATGCATGAGAAAATGAATTTAGAGAACAAGGAAGTCTATTTTGATCATGGAAGTGTTACTTGGATTCAAGATTGACTCAGCAAAGCAAAAGTATAAATGGAAGTCAATATCTTGGGAAACTAAAAAATGCTGTTTTTGTTATTTTAAGCCAAATGAAGTGTAATGTCCGTTGTCCCGGTTTGCCCTAAAATCTGTCTATTGATCCCAAATTCCACAAACTAGGGTTAGGGTTTTCACCTTAGCAAGTGAATAGCTTCTTATTGGTGTAA
The DNA here is from genome assembly GCA_007258455.2 of Sequoia sempervirens. Taxonomy (NCBI): domain Eukaryota; kingdom Viridiplantae; phylum Streptophyta; class Pinopsida; order Cupressales; family Cupressaceae; genus Sequoia; species Sequoia sempervirens. The sequence goes on along the minus strand of VDFB02374869.1, from coordinate 175,133 downwards.
TCCGGACCCTGCAACCTGCATTCAATTCATGAACAACATTCAAGCATGCATCTATATATATATATATATTTGTTAGCATTAATCCATGGCACACATTTATAGATTATCAACAATGCAGCCTATTGTGAACTAGGAGGAGTAACGTGGATGGGTCTGCCCGAAGCCATTTGCCAAGCCTAAGAGGTTGTATACCACAACTCTCCCTGCTGGCGACTTGTACCTGCTTTCCATCCATGTCACCACCTCAGAAAACACTTTGCCTACTTGGTGGAATCGGGTGGAGCTCACAAGCGGTCCAGGTGCTTCTACTCATCCATGGCCCATCCTCTCCTTGGGTTTTGGCAGATCTTAAGTGGGATTTACACTCCTCCATGGCCCATCCTTTCCTTAGCTTTGGGAGGATCTTAAGTGGGATTTTCAAACAGATTCAAACACTCAGAGTTATCTCTAGACATTATTATGCATTAGTATCTATGCTTGTTATGCTTTGTGTAAAAGACATTATTTAAGTCTATGCCTAAATTGACAGATTGTATTGCTCAACATATCATATTGATGAAGTATCACTGCTAGTGGATATTAGAACAAGCTTATGCAATAATAGTAATTTCACATAAGACCAGATCTGTGCTAACCAATAAATGCATATAAACAGATCAGTGCTGTACAGAACAATGAATTAAAATATATATGCAACCTGATGTTAGGAATGATGAGTAATCGAGTGCTGCTATGAAAGATAATAAATCATGACAACTATATTTGGCTATGGTTACACAGAACAATCCTCTAATGCGAGTATATCAGAATGCTGTTATAAATAATATTGCAACTATATTAATCATGCTACTATAGAGATAAATCAGCTAAGGCAATTATATCGGCCTGTTGCTATAAGAAATAATTGATTAGAGCAGACACGTCAAATCACTGTTTCAAGACAGGCTGAGTCAACATAATATATATGTATACCAGATTGGTTAGATGTTTGAATGGCAGAAATACCACCTGCTAGTCAAGTGTGGCTATCCAGTCTCGTCCTTGGCGGATCCCTTTTTCCCTCTTCTCTTCGATGCCCCCTTCATAAATGGTTTTTTCATCTATATCTATGCATGTGAAAGGTTGCATCCTTTTATTTTGGCCATGTCTTTTTGTTTGGAGGCACCCCATCATTCTTTAATGATAATGATTATCTTTAAAAGACAATTAACATATGTTAATATTGTCTTTTACATTATCGATTTTAATTATTCTTTTAAGGCATTCGGTTAGGATAGTGAATGCGATTTCTTCCTTCGGTTTTGCAAATGGTTCGACCCTTGGTTGAGTGGTGTTATGTGAGGGGACATGACATGAAGGGAATATAAACCTTGCTTTTCCATCTGATGCATCCCAAAATTAAGACCTTTGAGCCAATGTGACTTGACAATCCATTTATGCCACCGAGATCCTAATTGCTGAAGATGAAAATGACAAAAACACCAAAAGTCAGGGTTTTAACTAGGGTTTTTGAATTTTTTTCTGGTGGCCTAATTGCATGCAGAAACTCAGATTTTTAGATTAAATAGTTGGTGGGGAGTTCTCACCCATAAAGCATAATGGAAATACAAAATACAATTACATATATATATGTGGACATTAAACACAATGAGACACAAGTGATACATAACATCATGGGAAAGGCTTGGCAAAAATCCACCAACCCCAAAACTTGCCACGAGCAAAAACCATCAACTGCTACCATTGGAGCCACCCTTCAATGTGCAAAATCCACCAACTGCTACCACTGGAGCCACAATCAACAAATTCCTCAGTGACCCACTCTTGAAAACTCAAGACCACCCCATCCAACATCATCCTCCACCTCAAATGCATTTGGATACTGAGCAACGTTGCTTGCCATGGTCGGGTCCAAGGATGGGAAGTGCACTCCACGTATCACCTCAACCCTTTGCTTTGACCCTGCACCTTGTCACTGCAGAATACTGGAATTGTGTGATTACTTGTGATCCTCAAGGTGACCCCCCTTGTTGGGGGTCACCATGAGATCCACCAGTACCTTACCAAGGTTGGCACAATATGCTCTCAAGACCTGCACCTCCCTTTAGAGGATGTTTAGTTAGTTGCCCCTGACATTTCCACCACCCAAAGCCTCTAAGAACTTGGGATTGTGAGCTGGTCCCACCACCCACCTCTGCAGCTTTCCTGACCTTTACTTGCTCTAAAGGAATGAAAGACATACCTTCAAAATGTTTAGGTAACAGTAATTTGAGAAGCGATATCCACTGCTCTGCTTTAGGGACATACATGACCAATTTGGCACTGAAATCTTTCCTGATACAACCTTTGGATCTTGGCAGCTTCATCAAGCCCATACCATCCTCAACCAATGCTTGCCTTAATAAACCCTAAAGAAACAAGAGCAGGATGATTAAAATTGGAAGCTAAGTGATTATTTGACACAATTCCCTTCCTAAAAGGGTCATGAGCCTTGCTAGAGCTGCCTTTGCACGCCATAGCACCTGCAAACTAGAGAAGGATGCAGAAATACCATGCACATAATAAAGCACACAACCAACCTACTTTCCACAAGCCACCGCCAATTCAACACAATCTTGTTTGCACCAGCTTGCAATCTTATAAAAAATGTCACACATGCCTATTAATGATATTCTCATCTTTGCATGCACCAAAAATACCTCCAAGCAAGGGAAAATAAAAATGACATAATTGAATAAAATACATCCACCATTAACAAAATGACCATAAAGTCATAAAAAAGGGGGAGCAAAATAATTATGTGGGCTTCTATATTAGGAAAGATTCAATTGCCTCCCAGGATGAAGGTAAACAACTATATAATGCTGTTAACAGGTCCTGATCGATCCTGTAGTTTGCAAGGAAATCTGCTGCTGCATTTGCCTTCTGCCTATAATGCTGGTATCTTAAATTGGAAAATTTAGTTCCCAATGCTACCACTTCTTCTGCATATCGATTTACCTTTCAGTTTGGGCAGGCACCCTTACTGATAGCATTAATAACCAACACAGAGGCTCCCTCCACTATTAGGCTTTGTACACCTAAAAAACATGCAGCTGCCATATCTGCAACTACACATTCCCATTTTGCTTCATTGTTCATTCTAACTCCAAAAGAAGAGAGCCACCATAATAAAGTTCCATCTTCACCTATTCAAACGAAACATGCACCTGCACTTCCCAGATTACCCTTGGAAGTGCCACCAAAACTCAATTTTACAAAATTTGCAGGGGGGGCTCCCATACCTTTTTCTTCTTGGCAAGAGAAGGGCAGAAGCCAAAATTCTTTCTAACAATTTTATTTTGACTTAGCCCTTTAACGGGAGGGCAAAAACTCATAGTTAACCTCAAAAAACTCGTGTCTTTTGCAGAACAGGACACATGATTCATCTGTGAGTTACCCAGGCTGCAAAATATCTCATGAGTTGGTGAGAACTTGCTGATTTTTATAATTATGCATATGCCACTATGAGCCTTAAGTCATTTGGGAGTTACCCAGCCTACAAAAAATTTCACAAGTTTGGCAAGAACTCACTGAGTTTTAGAACTATGCATGTCATTATGAGCCTTAAATGTTTAGTTATGGGGATAATATATTTTCAATGACTTGGTGTTCCTCATAGTAATTGAATATATCATCACCTTGCCATATTTGCCAAAATAATGTGAATCAGTTAAAAATAATGAACACTGCATTTTCTTGTAGCAGTGGTGTCTGATGAAAACAATTCATCCACCATCACAAGTATTCTTCAAGAAATTTCTAGGAAGTAGTCACATTAAAAATTCTGAACTGTAATAAAGGATCTGCAACCTTCAGAAGTTGCTCTTCCAGAAGTGTTGTACTATCTCTTTGCAGTTGCTACTTGAACATAAATAGTTGAATTTTTTTACATCTTACAATTTGAAAAAATGAATAAAGCATCATTTATTGGCATTCAGGACATTTTTAGATCTACTTTCCTAGAGGTTTTTTTATTTGATCATTAGTTGCAAACCGTGGTGAATACCCTTTCTTAATCCTAGATTTACCCTAGAATGGCTCCAATACTGTTAGGTAGTTCTCAGAAGACTCAGGGAGTAATAGCACTCTTCAAGAGATCCTTTCTATTCATGTGGTGCTCTTGAACAGATTACGGGCTGTCACATTGAGAACCAGAAAATTGAATGCAACAGATTATGAGAATGTTGTGTATTGTTCTTTTGTAGATTCAATTGCATGGACAACCATACATCTTCATAATGATTTTAGCTCACAACTATGCTTCATCGACATAGCTGTGTCTATCATCTTCACTTCTCACAGTTGTCAAGGAATTGGTGATCTCCAGTGCTTCCATTTGTATAGTATCCTCACCAACCAAACTCCTAATCTCCGTGAAGATAAATCTTAACCACAAAGCATCATGCACTCCTCATATGGTTATCCACATGAAAGATGGTGAAGACATGTTTCAGAGACTACAGCTCTTGGACAATTGGTTCCTCTTGTGAGCAAATCTATCTCTTTAGCTAGGTTCTACTCTCCATCCTTGGGTCAACAGAAATTCAGCAAATTGATGATGAGCTTCATAATGGTCATTCCCTTTCTCAAATGACAATGGATCTTTTCCCGCTGTCTCTTGTTATACTTCCTCCCATAGGTTGTGTTTTTGAGTAAGGAGAACACCAAGCAACTTTACATGCAGTGTTTCCTGTGTTCAAGTTCTATACTCGGATCCAAGCCTCACACTATTACAATAATTTTTTTAGAGTTTGAAGATCTTTTTCCTTGCAGATCATCAATTTCCAGAACTCAAATATTAATGCGGATCCTTTTGGTATCAACAAAGTACTTCAGTCTTGAATATTTTATTCCTAAATGTTCCAACTCCTGATTCAGTATTTATGTACTATCCACTGGACAATTCCATCATCCTTGTTCTTGGTTTGCATACACCCCATGTTTTACTAGTTTTCATTTTCTTATGGTTTGTCCTGGAAGCTATGAGGCGGTTCTACGTTCAGTTTAAAATTGGGAACAATTTCTTCTAAACAGGAAAGAAATAATAAAACGGTTTCTTCTAGCATGTCTCTAAGAAAGAGCAAAGACAAATGGAAGAGTTGTTGCAACAATTTGGGGAGTTTTTCCTAGAACCCAAGGATATGCCACTAGAGAGAGCAGTTTAGCTTGAGACCTTACTGCAGCAAAAATGTCCTCTCCCCAACATTTGCCTCTATCAGTAACCATTGTTGGAAGCTCATGAAGTGAAGAAACAAGTATGCTCTTTGTCAGAGTAAGGTGTAATCCATCACAGCACTTCTTCATATAGTTCTGTTAAAAAAATTGTTCCGCTTGGGTTGTGTAATACTCTTGCTACTTCCATGAGATTACTGAATGTGATTGTGAGACTATTCCTAGTCCTTTAACAACTGTTTACTTGGATAATATATTGGGTTTTAGCAGGGATTAAGATGAGAGTGTAATTTTTGTTGAATGAGAAAAAATGTGGGTTTCATTCAACAATGATCACTTGTCTAGTTGGGTCATGCAGTTGGAAATGAAGAGTTAAGAATTGATTCAACAAAAGTGGAAGCCATTTTCTAGTAGCCCAAGCCTTCCGATGTGACTTAGACAAGGAGCCTTATAGGGGATGCCCAATGCATAGGAAAACTCATCAATTCATTCTTGGCAATAGCAAAACTTTTGTATTGCATAATAGATGTTAAGTCATTTGCCTAGTGTAGAAATTGGAAAAATACATTTATTGAAATTCAGCAGAACACTACCAAAGCACCAGTTTTGGCAGTATCTAAATTTTAATCATCATTTGAGGTGGATATGATTTTAAAGTGAGCATGCTGTAAGGCTATCCTATTGCAAAGAGGTAAGCTTGCCTCATGCCTGCTGTTTAGAGTTTTTTCATTGGACAAAGTGTACATATGATAAGGAATAGTATGCTTTTGTGTAGGGGATTAAGAAAGAAAAGCACCATCTAATGTCAAAAGAACCCATTATCCATATGGATGAAAATCATTCCCATGCGTACAAGCACGGTCACAATTATAGTAAGCAAGGCACTACAAATTGATGGGCTTATTGCAACAATTTCATTTTGTTATCAAGTATAAAAGAGGTGTGGCTAAAAAATAGCTCATATGTTGTATAGAACACCTTTCACTTCAGCTTTGGGCACTATAACTGAGCTTGAGCTATTTGTCCTTGGGGTATGGTAATGAACGTGGGCATGATACAAGTTGGCGAGATATATCAGCATATAAGAAGGGAAAAATGTTCAGATTTTGATCTCAAGGAAGACTACTATCTCCAAGGAAGTTTTCTCTACAGGTTAGGGAAAAAGGCTATATGTTCCTAGAGATGGAAGGGGTCAGCTAATGAGGGAGGCTTTTCATTTTTGTGCAGCAAACATGCATAACATTGTTGCAAAGTTCATAAGAGCATGTGTTTTGAGTAGCAATGTAAATATAGGAACACAATGTTTGTATTGTATATGCAATTACCTTTCCGCTCTAGACCATGGGAGAGCATCTCCATTGGTTTTGTTTGACGTTTGTCTTTGTCAAAGAAAGGGCATGCTCTTTGTTTTGGGTTAACAAGATTCATATTCTTATTCCATGCAAAATGAATTTTTTCAAACTATTAAATTGGGATTCAATATACAGGGCCCCAACCCAACAACATTAAGAAAAGCAATATTAAAACCATAATATATAGTACCAAAACAACATAGATGATAGATAATATCAACATCCTATGCTATTAATAGAGGAATGACTGCCAAATTGCAATGAAACAACTAAGCAACAAAAAACACTAAGCATTGTATCTGAAAATACTAGCAACCAGCCATACCCTATTGTAGACCAAGCCAAAGTAGGATATAGACTAAAAAAATCCTTGAATAATGATGAGGATAAACAACCATTGTCACCACACACCACTAAAACCAGCACTAGGACCAAGATAGAACTACACATGCCCATGGGCACTACTACTTGGAGCACAATTTCTCATCTCTCAGATGCCTATTGTATACTCCATTCCTTGAGATCGGGATAATCTCCATTAGAGATGTAAACAACCCAGCCACTATCATTGCACCTTGAAACTCAATCCTCTTTATCAACTATGTCCTCATTACTCTCATTAGTAGACCATTTTGAAGAAGCGACATTGTGATACCATTGGTGAGTTCTAGCATGCCATTATGAAATGTGACCACCTATGGCACATTGTCATTTGTAATTCTTGACATAAATATTCCAATATTTTGTTATCCACTCAAAGATCATGAACCTCCTATTGCAATTGTATGATGGACTCTTCCAAGACAACTCTAGGGGCTTGGCACCTTCTCTTTCTAGAGACATAGGATGACCTGCCTAAAAACATTGCTTTTTCCCCTTCTCTATCAAAAGCATTATCCAAGACCAAAAGTCCCCTAATACTCCATCATCTCCACATTCTCAACCACTAATTTCAGTTTTTGTTTAAAGGCCTGTAAAATCATAGCTTGTGAACAAAAATGGCCATTGTTTGCTAATCCTTCTCTGCTTCAAACCACCTTCACTAGTTGAAGATTAGCCTCCTTAGGACCCTCTCTAAATGATGACAAAAGATAGGCCCTTGATAGAATAGGTCCTTGGCTTGCTCACACTGTGTCATTGTAAGAAAGAAACTCACATAGATCAATACTAGAAAAACAACTTCCTAATGCCCCACCCACACATACCAACACCAAATTGCTTGTAACACCAATTTGTTGCATGACACCTCAATATTCCCAAGCGCTGCACATAATACTACCAAGTATAGGAGTGTATGAATAGCCTACATCTCCATGACAATAAATCATCATAACATAAACCTTCATGAAGGCTTCCCCTCATGTAATAAACTCCTTAGGTGGTTCAATAATATTAAAATCAAGCTATCCCACTCAAGCATATCCTTGATTTCAATCATTGTAAAATCCTTTTCCAATACTCCTTAGTTAGCCATAAAGCTAGTGATTTTATTCTACGACCTATAACAATAAGAAATTTTAAGATATCAAATTTGATTTTCACTCCAAAGCTTCTTCTAGAATAGTTCTCAATTTCCAATTAGGGTAGTGATCTTAATTGATCACATTTACAAATCTAAGAGTTCCCTTCCACTTCCACATCTCTTTACCATACTCCATATGTAGCTTTTAAAACAACTAGCAAAATTTCCCAATTTGCATAGTTATTTGTTTGCTTGATTGGGAACATAGAACCTCCAAGTACAAAGTCTCCCTTGTTATTTCTCAACACATAACCAACTCTTGCTAGGCCTAGATTACCTTTTGAGGCCCCATTGAAATTAAGTTTAACCACCCCTCTTGACATCTGCCAACTTTTCCCTACATTTGCTTTTGTTTACTCCCCTTTGAATGGGTATGCAAAAAATCCTTATGGTAGTATTGTAACTGCTTTGTTTTCTACTAGTGTTTGAGTTTATTTTGATTTTCTTAGTTCTATCATTTTAGCTAGGAAATCAATATTTATGGGCAAATTTTGGTATATATTGTGGAAGAAAATGGATTCAAGATTGAAGAGATCGACAACATTTTATCTACAAGCCAATGGTCAAGCAAAAGAATTCAATAGAACATTAGTGTAGCTCTTGAGAGGGTGTAATAATAAGCATGCTAAAATTTGTAATGCATCTACATATACAATAGGGTAGTTCATTCTTCTAATGATTGAAGATTGAAGAGATCGATTGCATTTCATTTACAAGCCAATGGTCAAGCAAAAGTGTTCAATAGAACATTGGTGTAGCTTTTGCAATGGTGTAACATGGAATGAAAAATTGATATGCATCCCACACATACAATAGGATAGCTTTCTTCTACTATAGATTGTTCTTTTGAGACATGTTTTGGCTACTTGTCTCATAGTTTGTTCAATGTTGTGATGGGACACCCAAAAAGGAAGGAAGAAGTGAAATTGGAAAATTTACAAAACTGAAAATTTTATTGAAAATATAAGGTAAAATGAATGAGCTAAAAGTGCTTAGATATTGCCCATTTGAAATTCTTGAACTAGTTGAGCTAATGCTTTCAGATTAGATCTGCTTCCACATGTGAAGATATATTCTATTCTTCGAGAACTTATGCCTCTTTGATCCTCCTATGATAGATGAAGGAAAATGTTGGAGTAATTATTAGGTGATTACCTTTTACTTTAATTATTAGGTCCCTTTTACTTTAATTACTTAAGCTAAACTTAGGAATTTATTTTTCATTATTAGATTGAGCTAATAATAGGTCATGTTGTCTCATTGCATAAGATGAAGACACTTGTCACAATCTAATCAAATCCTCATCTAGGGTTTGCTTTTTTCCTTTTCATTAGGATTCACCTTTATTTTAATCATTTTCGTTTAGGTTATTGCATCAATACAATTTCTCAGGTTTTTGAGAAAATTCATCTTGCTTTGATCTCTCTTTGTGATAGGATAATTGCTTGTAGGTGATTTCTAGTAGCTGTGGGGTTCAATCATCAACTCCAACAGAAAGGAATTTGTATACCTTTTCTTGAAGACCTTGCACCTAATACTTATGAAGAGTTGGACAAGGATGTTGTTTCACAAATAAAGGTGAGAGTATCAAGGTGAGGAGAGTAGGAAAGTTGGCAAGTGGGATTGAAAGAAAATTAGCAAATAAAGCTGAGTGATATTCTAAGGAGAAATTGGGAAAATTGTTTCTCCATCTTTTTGTAGTGGCCAAAAGTAATTATCTTGTTTTCGTCGGCCAAAGAAGTAAATAAATAAATAATAATGTATGCAACAAATGTTTTATTTTATATGTTGTTATTGGGAGTTAAGTACCCAACCATTTGATTAGTTGTATCGGGTAGTTCTCGACGGTTGGTGTTCTCAACCAATGTCGGTAACTATATATGTCTTGTTTTGTTTGTATCAGGGACAACATAGATGATTGTATATTGTACTTATTGCCATTAATGAATGAGAATACTATTGTTTTATGCATATGCATTCGTGAGTGTACTAGATATGTATGTTTTTGTAAGTTCTATTCTCATTTACTCTGTTAGTCGGTTAACTTCTGTGAGTAAACATTTGGCGCCATTGTCGAATCAAACTCTCGTACACAACACAGAGACGGGAATAATGGCATCATAATGGGTCAAGCAATCGAAGAGTCGGTACAAGCCAAGGAAGAAGGGGAAGACGCATTGACGGAAGATCTCGTGTATCCGTGGGATTTCTCAGTCAAAGAGCACGTATGGAGGGAAGCTCTCAAGTGAGAGGTCCCTTAGGGAGTCATCTAGGACAACTTGAGTGTTAACCTAGAGGTCGACCACCTCAATAGACTACTGAGATTGCTCGCACGTCATTACATCATACTCCAGAATCTTTGGGCCGACAAAGACTGAGAGCAAAGAGGACAAGTATTGCAACGATACGAAGAGGGAAACAAATGAGAGGAAGAACGCGACACGAGTTGTAGGCGTATTCTTGGAAATTAATGCTCATACAACCAAACAAAGATAAGAGCCGAATCCCAAGCAGTCAAGAATCATTCGAAGAATGGGTATGAAGATCACTAAGATTAAGAGAACAAGAAGATCAACGAAGAAGATTAAAACAAATCGTCGAAGAAACAAACCAAGACCTTTCCAAAATAAACCAAGACCTTATCGAACTAAACCAAAACCTTCTCGAAGAAGCAGACCAAGTCCCTCTTGAGCAACCGTCCGTAGTAGACGATGAAGAGCATAAAAATTCCGAAAATGAATTAACTAATGAACTTGAAAAAAATTTATGCCACACCTAAGAACTATCCATATCAGGAGAAGAGTCGAGAATTGAAGGATCCGAATCGAAGACCCCTGGATGGAGGGAGTGCAAGAACGATCCTCGGGATACCTGGAGTGCAGAGGATGTTGAGGGTGGACATTTGGAGGACTTGTATGTGGTTGTGAGTGCAAGAGAGGCACCAGAGCATGTCGAGAGAAACAATCCAATCAGGTCCAATGCATGGGGAGGACATTGGAGAAGGAAGATGGTAACTCTGCCAGCTAGTTTGAGTGTCGAGAGGCATAAACTACTGAAATTCATGGAGAACGGGTCGGAGGATCTGGTCAGGCACTATAAGACATGTGAAATTATAGGGATAGCAAATGGGCAAGAAGACAGATTATTGGCTAAGAGCATTCCCAACGACTCTTAGAGGTATAGTAATTGACTTGTACACAAAACTAAAAGCAACACATAAAGCGACATGGGAGGCACTAAAAAGAGCATTTCGAGAAGAATTTAAACTCCTAAGAGATGATAACGAAATTGTAGCCGAAATATACAATACTAAACAGAGAAAACTTTAAAACATATGAGCTTTACAATCATAGGCTCAAGGAGTTATTGGTAAAGTTGGAGATCCAACCGATAGATGGATTAAAGAAAAGATGGTCATTGAAGGATTAATTTCCTCGTTGTGGAAGAAAATGAAGGTGATACCTCCATCCTTGTATGTTGATGCTTACAATCGGGCAATGGACATCGAGAGCGAAATTAAAACATCCTCTCGAGGAAAGAAAAGGACTGATGATGATGAGAGTAGTGTTGATGTGATTTTCGTGACTGCATCAACACAGAATAAAGTTCACCAACGGCTACCCTATTCTCTCTTGATCAAAGTATCCAACACGCTAAGATTGTGAGAAAGTTTGTGCATTCAACTCCAAGCTTCCTTTAGTGCAACAGAATACCCTCAGTTGGCTCGATGTGTTTTTACTGGTATTTCAAGGGGACTTACACAATTGTTCGACAGTTGATAGCAGACAACAAATTAAGGGCTTCATGTGGTTTGAATGATTTGTCGGGTAAGTGAAAATTTCCTAATACTAACCAGAAATGTATTGAATTTAAAATGGTTGTAGGGATGAGAAGGTTCTAATCTACTCTAAGGCGTGGGACATGGTGATCAATTCTCGCAAACTTCAACCAGGCTCCGCTTTGCCTCACTTCGGACAACTTCCACAGAACTGGTGCAATCTTCAGAGGAGTAATCAAAGGTATTCAAATCACAGTTCAACATGAAGACACCATCACAACGACGCATGCCAACATACAAACCATAATCGAAGTTAAGTTCACAATGTTCCAGTTGACCACGAAAGGTGAACCCGCCGTCAGCGAGCCCACTAGTGGTATGGATAAGCGAAGTCTTGTTCAAATCGAGCACCACATTCCACAATTACTAAGTACTTGCATGAAATGAAATCTACTGTACTTTAAGCTACTTCAAGATTCTATGTGAATTGGAAGGACGAAGAAACCTCGCTAGCTACTCATAACAAAGAAGAGATCACCATCAATGAAAACTCTTTTATTATGAAAGTGTTCACGACAACTTCTTACAAAGTATTCAAAGGGAAGACTTTCCTTCCTTTTCAATCTAAGCTAAACTATCAAACTATGCTACCTTCTATTCTATCAATCTCTCTCTATTCCTTCTCTGCTATTCTAACTTCTAATCTAATGAGGTACAAATGAGGGGGGGGGATGCCCCTTTTATAGCTGGCCAAGTCCAATGGACGACTTAGACTTAGATTACAATCAGACGGATGGCCCAAATTGTGCCACCTCAACCCTAACCCTAAAAAGAGGAGTGGAGTAATAAATGAACAATTAATGTCCACCATCCTCTAGAAGATTCCTGTTCATAGACGCGTTCGCATTGTTCCTTTCCGGTTGCAAACTGGATGAGTTTGGCCAATACTGCCTCAACTCCTTGAATGGATATGGCGGGCACATTCTCGATCTAACTTCAAGCCTGCAACTTCCTTCTCTTGCTCAACGATGATTTTCCTCCTTGATGTTGTTCTTCAACTTTGAAGTACTTGATGGTGACCATTAACGCCTGGGTTTCTATCTTTCCCTCCATCCTGAGCTTTGAAAACATTTCTTCTTTGCCGCTTGAGTTGGGCACATTTTAGGTCTCAACACTTAGCCATTTCTTCCAAGTACTCGCTTCATCTCCCCAAGTCATCATGCTTTGGCCTCGGTGTTCACCTTGCAAAACAAGCAAGGAGAAGAGCATCATAATACTTCATAATATAAACTCACCTTACTTACCTGATTTTCATGCTTTAACTTCCAAGGTCTAAGTGATCTAAGGATCTGATAAGGGTTCATCGTTTTCCTCTAGCCAACTTCGAACTTTCAAGACTTAGAAAGTTTCAAGCAAGCTTCAACAACTTCAACACTTGGAGAAAATCGGCCAACCTCACTTCTAACACTTCTCAGCACTTAGACTTTTCAAATTTCAGCTTCAACAATCCTCTTCTACTTCAAGTCGAACTTCCTCAATGCTCAGCTATTCACTTGCATTGCAATTTTTACTTTAGAGCTAGAATCGAACTTCTTCAACTGATGGAGATAAATGAAGCAAAGTTCAGCTCATATAGCTAAGTCAAATTCTAGAAGGAGCTATCTTTAGCCAGCTTATTAAATTTCCACTACTTCACAGTAGGAATTCGAATTTCCCTCTTCTGGCAATTGCAACACTTGTCATCTGGTGTTTGGAATCTTGACCTTCTAGAATTTCAAAAGATTTATCTTGACTGGCCAAGGCGTACTTCACTTGGTATTTTAAAATCATCTTTTGGAAATCTTAACTTCAACTGCATTTTTTAAGAAATTCACTTCACTAGTTGAAGCTCTGACACTTAATTTTATTCATCTCTTGCCTGGAAAATTAATCTCACGAAGAATTTGATCAAATTCACCTAGGAAAACCACTTTAAATTTGTCATCTGAGGCATTTTATTTCAACACATATTTTATCCCTTCTGCCTTAGAAAATTTTAAATTTTCACTTAGGAAAATTCATTATTCAAGCACTGGTGAAAATCTTTATCCTGAAATCCTTGGCGAGCCGTGGAAGACTTTAAAATCCATTCCTCATTGCAGACGCTCGATACCCAGAAGAAAATTCCCTTCAGAATATGTTGAATTCATGGGTCTACAAACGAAGGGGTACATTTAATTTTTGAATTTTAAACCTTAGAAAAAACATTTTTCATCAAATTTATTCTCATCCTTCATCTCTAAGTGTATTTTCCTGCTCTGACTTGAAAATTTTCATCATCCTTGTGAAGCTAGCACCCTCTGACATGTCTTTGTCAATTTTATTCATGCCTTAACAAGTTTCATCATCCCCCTGTAGGCCTGGGCATATTTTCTCTAGAAAGGGTGGAATTTAAAATATTAACACTTAGGAAAATATTCCACCACCTTATCACCTTGAGGGCACATTTCATATGTTGTGTTGGACTTAACACCAATGCCTTAGTATAATTGTTTTTTATCAACTCCACCTTTGTCTTGGATGCCTTTAGCACATGGAGGAGAATCGAACATCCACGCCTTAAGACTTCTTCACTCATCTTCAAGATGGGCACATTTTAGATGTGATGAAGGATTTAACTTTACGTCTTAGAATGTCTTGACCTTGCTTACACATGGGTGCATTTTGATGGGTCTGTAGGATGAACTCAATGCCTTAGAAATTTTAAACACCTTCAGTTTGATGAGGGCGCATTTTGATGGGTCTGCAGGACTTAACTCATCACTTCGAATTTTTCATCAACCTGACTTGAAGATGGGCGCATTTTGAGGTATGAGCATAATGAACTCCAGACTTAGCTTTTATTTCATCATCCCTTCTGCTAGCTTGATACTTACTATAAATAGTAAGTTCCAAGTTTTCTCTCTTCTGAAGATCGGATTGATTTGAAATTTTAACCACAGGATCCTCATGACCTACTTGACCCGTTCACACTGCCATCTCGAGTTGACCTGCTATTTATAGCATGTTTCTAAAGGTGGTTTACTATTTATAGCAATTGCTTGATTTCATGACCACAACTTCGTTTGACCTGAAATTTGAATGCCGTGACCCTCATCGGTAGACTTGCTCGTTCACACTGGCGCCTGCTGCTGACTTACTATTTATAGCCTATTTCTGGGATGCCTTACTATAAATAGTAAGTGCTTCGATTGCCTTCAAATTTTACCGGTGGATAGCCTGAATGATACTGATCGTAGTGGGATACACCGGTTTTCGAAAATTCTGGCATTTTACCCCCTCATTTTGGGTCCCGAAGCCAGAAACCCTAATTTGACTTGCATGTATATCAAACGACCTCCATTTGACTCCGTTTCTATTGCACTTCGCCCTGTTCGTGATACTGATATGTTGGGAGGGGGCTGCCAGAGTGGATCTGCTAAAAATAGTAAGTCTCTGAAAATTGATCTCGCTTTGCATGTCACATCACTGCGTAGCTCTTGAAAAACCTATAAAGAATCA
Organism: Sequoia sempervirens; assembly: GCA_007258455.2. Taxonomy (NCBI): domain Eukaryota; kingdom Viridiplantae; phylum Streptophyta; class Pinopsida; order Cupressales; family Cupressaceae; genus Sequoia; species Sequoia sempervirens. The sequence continues at coordinate 159,727 of VDFB02374869.1, read as the reverse complement.
CTTGACATGCGCTGAAAACTTTGACATGCAAACCCTAAAACTAGCCTCTGAAGACGGCTTCTGAAAAAGTCCTGATCCTAGTTTGCATGTTATACTGCTGCGAAGCCCTCGAAATACCCACAAGGAATGTTTAGACATGCAAAGAAAATCTCCACATATAAACCCTAAAATCTGCTCCGGAAGCTGAACTTTCTAAAAATAGACAGTTGTTCGTTTCAGCTCAAAATTTGTAGACGAGCAGCCTGACATGTTCTGGATGCAGTGTAACGATCGAAACTTCAAAAGTGCTGAGAGAATGTTCTGAATTGAACACTTACTAAAAATAGTAAGTTGTTAGAATTCACTGAAATTTAGCTGGGAACCTATTGGAAGCATACTGACTGCATTGTGAAGCTCAGATTCCAACTTATTCACTTCTCTTGACTTCAAATTGACCCAAAAAGTGCAAACCCTAATTCTCAGACTTGGCCGAAATTATATGCTTAAGCTCACAGATGGGCACATCCCTAGAAAGCAGATAGCAAAAAGAGACAGAAAGAAAGAGAGAGACAAAACCAAAGCCAAAAGACCAGAATGGAGCAAAAATTAGGGGGTCCCCATTTTGAATGGGGCGATGTGTGAAAAGGTCACAACATCTGGCGACTCCACAGGAAAGTGTTGAAAAACACTTTAAGAATTGAACCTTGATTGAATCTTGCTCAAACCATCATACAGAAGGATACTTGCTCAAAAGGGGAGAAGAATCCAATATTGGATCAGAACACTTTCATCCAAGACCTTGTGAGTGCGTGCATGTTTGTTTCATCTCTAAACCATCTTGACTTCCGGAATTGGCCGCAACAAGTTATATAAATATCTTAAGTTCAAAAGCATCCGGGACATTGCCTCGCTGCCAGTTAGTCATCCATAGCCTCAACGAGGTTGTCGCTACAATTCTCACGAATATTGCTCCACTGCCAGCCAGTCGTCCATAGCCCCGGTGGAGTTACTCACGTGTTCCCAAAACCAATATTTCATAATATTTTTTTTCTTTTATTTTTCTCTTTTTCTTTCTTTTCTTCAGATATTTCTTTTAAGCACATTTTCTTTTCCTTTTGATTCTCCGTCAATTCCACAATTGGCTGGCAGGCAATGAAGCCTCCAATGGGTTTAAGAATTGTAGTGGCGCTGAAGCAAGACGTAAGATCTTCACCTGCCATAACCTTTCCCAAGAAACCAAAAAGACTTAGAGTGGAGATAGGTAGGGTATTTAAGATCTTTAGACTCATGTGTTAAGACACAATAACGGGTTAACCTCCCAAGACTAGCTTAATCGAAACTAAGACCGTATGACTCAACAAGAAAATGCATAAAGGCAGATCCGTACGACCAAGAATTGCCTATATCATATGGCGACCTACACAAAATAGCATATAAGAAGATATATCATATGATGGGCTACACAAAACAACAGATATATCATACGATGGGTTTGTGAGAGTAGCAAAGGGCTCGTACGAAGGTTGCAAGGAGGTTGTACAACATATTACATTATGCAGGAGCATGGTACTGTACGGCGCGAGGTAGTATGACAGTCGAACCAAGTGGAAATTGTATGATAGCAAGGGACATAGTCAGGAACAAGAGAAGTTGTATGACAAAGGATTGCATCAGGAGGAAACCATACAATGAAAGAGGATCAGCTGTTCGTACTTTGTACGACCACACAGGTTAGTAGTGAAATCGGTGTCATACATCATACGACTTTTGAGTGTAGTGAAGGAGGTTAGTCCTATACAACAAAAAAATTTCAAGGAGGCCGTATGGAATAAGTAGAGAGGATAGAACAAAGTTTTTCTTCAAAGTGAAGGTATCGTGTGACCATACATTCACTGGTTAGTATGGTGGCACATTAGTGGACGTGTGAACAAATTTAGTTCCTATAACAGTCTCCGACAAACGCATTGATTATTTAAACCGTGCTAGAGTGTAACAAATAATTATTACTGTACGAGAGATATGGCAATAGCCAACAATAGTGTAGCGCTTGTGAGATGAGCAAAAGCATTTTAAAAAGTCCATTTCGCTTTAAAAGGTTTACAAGTAAATAATGCCATTAATAGGAGTAGCCAAAGTAAACTCTATGCAAAAGAGTTATTAAATTTCATTTCATGTAGTAAAATATAACATTGCATTTCATCAGGATTAAGCACATGGCCAAGTATATTAATGCATTCTCACATATACATTCATCCATGCTCAAAAGAGATCAATAAACCAATAAATAATTATTCACTTTCAAGTGAGATCAATAACTTCAATAAATACATTTGTATCAATGTTACATCAAAATCTTAATAACACATCTATTTCAATGTTGCAGTAACAAATGTCAAATACAATTGCACTTTACAATGGGCTTTACAAGCCATTCCAGTAGGATACACAAGTACATCAATAGTAAAATAAAAACTCTGATCCTCCAACCGCCGTGACACCATCGGTCTTCTTGCGAGCTGGGGCCAAGAGTGTGATTAAGGCGCCTTTTCTGCCCAACCACGAAGTACATGACTTCCCCGGGTTCCTTCCTAACTCGAAGAAATCCCCGGCCCTGCATAAGGAGCCTAGCAACCTGAAACAGTAAATCAGGAGGGAACTCTCGATGCATGCCTGGTGCCTATATGCATTTCTAACATGAAAAAACATATTTCTTGCAACAGGAGGTGGCAGAGACCAAAATACATATATTTTTAGGCTTTTAAAAACAAATCCATCTATTTCAATGGTGCAAGTGCTTGGCCAAGCATAAATAAAAACAAGTGGTAGTTTCAGAAAAGGTAAAACTACCGTCTCTGTGGATCCACCTTCGGCATCCTGTCCCGGAAGTTACCAAAATACAGTAAAAAGTGCAAAAACAGAAAATTATGCATTTTCCTTATATGCTTCATGCATTTCATTGATTCTAAAAAGAATTTCCTTCATTTTTCCATATTCATAAATTGTTTATCAAACTGGTTTCCCTTCACATTTGCAATGAGAATTCATCTATCTTTAAAGTGTAAAAGAGAGTGTTTCAAGTATTTCATGAGTTCAATCTCTAAATGTTTGAACCAAATAAATAGATTTAAAGTTTCAGAATTTAAATAAAATATGTTCTCTTTCTCAGCAAAAACACAAAGTCAACATGTTTTCCTCTATTTGATAAAAGATTTGTTTTCAGTTCATGCTACACTCTTGAGTGTCCTATGTTCCAAATCAGTTTTCATTTGTAAACAAGACTGAGTATCATGTTATTTTCTTGTGTATGTCACTGACAGAAATAATGTTTCCAATATAAAACATTGATCATTGATTTACATATTTATACATATATACATGGATTTATTTGAACCTATGTGTATATTTATATATACATGCAAATATGCATCCTCTCATTCATGTTATAGACTCGGTCAGATTTGAAGTACAAAAATATCAAAACACCTACAAATTTCTGGTTAAAACAATAAACTCAGTAGGATAATACATGCAGAAAACAGAGGTTTGCATATTGACTTCTGTGTGTTTTACCAGAAGTTCTTATACAGTATGAATTTAATCTGAATGTCAACAATTGTGAGAAAGTTTTATATATTTCCAAATGATAGTTTTCAGATTTGCATGACACAAAGACTCCGTTGATGCATTGTCAGCATGACACATACTTCTGAAGTATTTAAAGTTACACAGGATTATATATATAAACCTGTTTCAGAGGCATGCATGACTGAATAAAAATTTACTCCTTTATATATTTATGTATATATATATATACATATATTTACACAGCTGTATATATATATATATATATATATATATATAAATACAGATTTACATAGTTATATTTGCCCTCCTCAGGATTTCATTTCGCGTTACCACGGAAAAGAAGCAGTTCTGGGGTTCGAAATGTATGACTAGGTATCCCAGTAGGTTTAAGGGGACCTCGCCCTCTCCCAAGGAGGCGGCGGGCTTCTCGAGGCGTGCCTGCTCACGAACTGCGCCGTGAGCTGGCCTCCCGACAGTCACCGCCAGGGCGAGGGGCTAGGAATTAATTCCCCCACACATACCTAATGCCGGAAACATGAATTATTGACAAGACATGGGTAAGGATTCATTCAAAGAATTCGAAATAAAAATAGGAAAGAGATATATATAAGTGGATTTATATATATATGCACAGGAATGAAAATTCTTGTATATATATATTTATATATATATAATTTCATATCTTTTCTCTCACAATTTTCTGTACAAAAGAATAGCAAATGAGGGCAGTTTCATGAAATGCAGATTTGCAAAAGAATATAACCCTGTTCTGGAAGAAAGAAATTGGGTATTTTCTCAACAATGTAAACAAATGAAGAGAAGGTTTTTCCCCAGATTTAAAAATAAAACTTGAAGACATTTTGTCAAGCATCTGTATTCATTTTCTTAAAATCTTGCATACAAATTCTCCAATTTTATACTAAAATTCAAACTGGTTAAAAAGAGAAGAATGGAAAAACTTAGCAAAATTACTCCAGCTACCAAGATGTCAGAATTTTCCTTAGATGCGCTTCTCCTCAGAGTTCTTTTAAGATAAGCATATTGTACTGCTCATCTTCTCTCCACCTTAAATCCTTATCCCGTCTACCGAGAGTCATGCAAACCCTTCCAAATTGACAGATGGAAAAATTTCTTGGCAGACATTTACATGCAAAAATAAAAGAGATAGCCACTTGCTGAGAATATTGTTTGTTTTAAGAAGAATTTCCAGAACCCATTTTTCTCGGGAATGTCTTTTTCTATTTAATATTAGTTTCCTCTCTCCTAATCTTGGAATTTGAAATTAAGACAAATGCAATTAAAATATTTCAATTTTATTTCAATTTCATAAATAAATAAAATATAATAAAATATTTTCTATTATTTGCACAAAAAGTTGGATAGATAATTCAAAAATACTTACTCCATAAACACATATTCCATTTGGCTTGTTAATTAAGATAGATTTAAAAATCATAAACCTTCTAAAAATACAATTAATAATTAATTTATATTTATGTTATTATTTTATTATTTATTTATTCAAACCATTTATTACTTATTTTGTAAGTAACTCAAAACAATCAAATTAAAACAGACATTGCCTAAATGCAACTATATGATTTTTAGGTGCTATGTGTGTGACCGAGAGTTCTTCCTCTTTTACCCTATCGGGAAGCTAGTCTTCTTTCCTCAATCACACTCTTGGTCTTCGACCACCTGCAACTCAAGTGCACTCAGGCATGCAACAACGAAATTGTATTAGTAACCGATATAGAGATATAAATCAAAACAATAAATCAATACTTCTATTTTGTTCCATCTTGCATATTTTCAAAATAAAATGCGTTCACAATTTCAAAAGTAAATATTTTTCACATTTCCACACACCAAAGCATTGTATTATATCATATTACTCTAACACACACCATCATTCATATAATAAATCCACACAAAGCCATGGACAAAACAACATCAAAGTCTAAGACATGACATCCTTCCCCACTTGGAAGAGACATCTTCTCGATGTCTAAAAGCAAGTTACACAAAAAAATTGAGATACCAGTATATCATAAGTCTCTTCATGAAAGAAAATAAGAGTATGCTAAGATCTCAAATGAGGAAAGACTCTATCTATATCCTCAGCATTCTCCCAGGTGGCATTATCCACCGAATACTGGTCCCACTGGACCCTGTACTGCATAATGTCCCTATTCCGCAACTTAACGTTGTGCTCTTCCAGAATCCTGACGGGCTCCACCTGAATCACCCCTAGGTCCTGAACCTGCAATGCATGCCAATCAAGGATGTAAGCAATATCTGGATGGTAGGGCTTAAGTACTGAGACATGAAATACATTATGTATCCGAGATAGAGCTGGTGGCAGAGCAAGCCTATAAGCAACTGGATTCACCACCTCCAAAACATCAAAGGGCCCAATAAACCTAGGGGCCAACTTAGAGTTCTTGCCGAAAGAGATTGAACTCTTATGCGGCCGAACCCTCAAAAAGACCTTATCTCCTACAGAGAACTGCCTGAAGCTTCGGTTCTTATCTGCTAGACTTTTCTATCTATCCGCAGCTTGTTTCAATTTTTCCTTAATGATCTTCATTTGGTCTTCCATTTCTCTGAGCATCTCAGGGCCAATCACAACCCTATCTTCTACTCTGTCCCAACTAATGGGTGTTCGACATTTACGTCCATAAAGAGCTTCAAAAGGTGCCATACCCAAAGAAGCATGGTAGGAGTTGTTGTAAGCGAACTCCACCAAAGGAAAATACCCCTCCCACTTATGTTGCTGCTCCATACAATACATGCGGAGAAGATCTTCTACTACCTGATTCACCCTCTCTGTCTGACCATCGGTCTGAGGATGATATGCGGAACTGAAATTCAATTTAGTTCCCAGGGAAGAGTTCAGTGTGATCCAAAACCTGGAAGTCATCCAAGTGTCTCGATCTCAAAATGATCGTTTCTAGCACTCCATGCAAACGGAAGATTTCCTGAACAAATTTTCTTGCTAAAACCATTGATCCATCCTTGATATTTCCAGGAATGAAATGAGCAACCTTTGTCAACTTATCCACCACAACTAGGATGGTATCATGTCGGTTTCTAGATATTGGCAACCCCTAAATAAAATCCATAGTGATAACCTGCCATTTATACTCTGGCACCCTATGAGGATATAAGAGCCCTGCCGGATGCACATGCTTAGCCTTGACTCACTAGCATTCCAAGCATCGGGCCACATATGAAGTAATATCCCTTTTAAGCCCTGGCCAGAAGTACAGTGGCCTAAGTCCTTCCATCATTTTTGTAATACCAGGATGTCCTGAGTATGGTGCACTGTGGAACTCCTCAAGCACCAACTCTCTCAAGTTTGCAGAACTAGGAATGTACATCCGCCCCTGGAATCTCAAGAGCCCATCCGATTCAAATACATAGCCATCATATCGACGATCCGAGGAATTCACCCCTAGGGCTTGTTTCACCCTTTCATAATGTTCATCCCCAGGTAAGGATTGAACTACCTGCTGCCTGAAATCTGATTTTATAGTAACCATGGCTGCAAGGTGCCTCCTTCTACTCAAGGCATCAGCCACCCTGTTTTCCTTACCCTTAATATATTCAATACCAAAGTCATATTCACTCAAGAATTCCAGCCATCGCCTCTGTCGGGCATTAAGATTGGGTTGAGTGAAGATATATCTCAATCTTGCATGATCTGTCTTTAGTTCAAAAGGCTTTCCCAAGAGATAATGTCTCCACATCTGCAGAGCATGGACTATGGCTGCCAACTCCAAGTCATGTGGTGCATAATTTAATTCATGTTGCTTTAACTTTCTCGATTCATATGCCACCACTTGCCCTTCTTGCATAAGAACTGCTCCTACCCCTTCCCCTGATGCATCAGTAGTAACTATGAAATGGCCATTCGGATCGGGCACAACCAGGATGGGTGCAGTAGTGAGTTTCTCCTTAAGCAACTGAAAAGCTCTCTCACACCTATCACTCCATTCAAATTTCTTTTCTTTCTTTTGTAGTGCAGTGATGGGTGCTGCAATTGTAGAGAACCCCTGAACGAATCTCCTATAATAACCTGCAAGACCCATGAAACTTTGAACTTCAGAGACATTCTGCGGCGCTGGCCAATCCATAATTGCCTTAATCTTTTCTGGGTCCACCGCTACCCCTTCTGCTGAAATAACGTGTCCCAAATAGCGCACCTCAAATTGGAAGAAAGTGCATTTAGACATCTTTCCATACAACTTATGTTCCCTCAATCGCTGCAACACAATTCTCAAATGCTTCTCATGTTCTTCCTCTGACTTAGAATAGATCAAGATATCGTCAAGAAAGATTAGGACAAAGTTATCTAAACAATCTTGGAAGACACTATTCATCAGGTTCATGAAAGCTGCAGGGGCATTACTTAGCCCAAATGGTAGCACCGTAAACTCGTAGTGCCCATACCTTGTTCTGAAGGCAGTTTTGTGAATATCTTCTTCCTTCAATCTCAACTGGTGGTATCCCGATCTTAAATCAATTTTCGAGAATACCTTGGCATCTTTCAGCTGGTCAAACAAGTCATCAATGCGTGGGAGCATGTATTTGTTCTTGATAGTGACCTTGTTAAGCATCCTATAGTCAATGCATAACCTCAAGGTCCCATCCTTCTTTTTCACAAAAATAACTGGAGCTCCCCAAGGCGACACGCTTGGTCTAATAAATCCCTGCTTCAACAATTCTTCCAGTTGGGCCTTAAGCTCAAATAATTTTGTCGTGTTCATCCTGTAAGGAGCTTTAGACTGAGGTTCTGCCCCTGGTAGCAAATCAATAGAAAAATCAAACACACGCCTAGGCGGTAGCTCAGTTAGTTCTACAGGAAAAACATCCTCAAATTCTTTCAGAATGGGATGATCATTAATTGAGGTTTCTTTCTCGTCAAGATCCTTGACCTTTATTGCAAAGATAGTGCATCCCTTCCAACTTTCCTTTTTCAACTACATGGTGGATACTTGCCTAAGCTCTAAAGGCTTTTTAATGCCACAAAGCTCCACATGGTTTCCTCTATCATCAAGACACTTTATTGACTTCTCTTCGCAATCAACAAGAGCCTTATGTTCAGAGAGCCAATTTATCCCTAATATTACATCGTAAGACCCCAACGGTGCAACATACAAATTCACTTGTGTTTGAAGGTTAGGGAGTTCAAGTTTACTGAAATACATGCATTGCTCTACCTTCCTCTCTACCCGGTTTCCATACTGAACTTTCCAAGAATTTTGCCATATAACTCGGTCTAACTGATAACTTAGTCAAAACATGAGGATCTACAAAACTATCAGTAGCACCAGTATCAATCAAAACAGAAACAGGGCATCCAAACAATTTACCCAATAGCTGGATAGGAGTGGCCTGATAATCTGCTTGGCGATTGTCAACCGCCACATGAATATGATGTTGATTCCTGTTATTCTGTTTGTTACTCCTCTGAGGGCACACACTGGCGTAATGCTCGCCTCCACAAGTATAACAACCTCCATGAGGTGCTTTGGGCTTGTCTAGAAAAATCTCTCTTGTTATTATCATTCCTTTTATTGAAATTGCCCCTCTTGTTGTTATTGTTCCTGTTTCCATCATTGCGGTCCTGAGGACTACCATCCCTCTTCAGATTTCTAATTTGCCTGTTATCATTCCCTTGATTGTCCTGTTTGCTCTGACCACCCTGATTGTTGTTACCTTGACGATTTCCCTGAAACTTCTTATTGCCATACTTGGTTTCCCTGCTCTTTCTTATAGTTAGCAGCTTGTTGCAGCTTGTGCTCCTATTTAATTGCCAAATCAAAAACTTCATCCATGGTGGCCGGATTATGCAGATCTATTTCATTTCCAATTTGAGGTCTAAGCCCCAAAATAAATTTTTGAACTCGAAACCTCTCATCATGCTGGTACTGGGGTGCGTACTTGAGCAAGTGAGAGAATTTCTCCCAATACTGAGTCACTGTCATGCCACCCTATATGAGTACCTGGAATTCTGTCATTTTCTTATCAAAGTAAGATTGTGGTAACCACCTCTTCCTAAATAACTGTAGAAACTTATCCCAAGTTACCTTCCCATGCATAAACTGCTTATCCGCCCTTTCATTTTCCCACCAAGTAGCAGCCTCACCGGTGAGCTGATAAGAACCCCACTCAGCCTTTGTTTCATCAGATAGATTGCGTAGGGAAAAATACCTCTCCATCTCTATAACCCAAGCTTCTGCTCCATCTCCAAGGGTTTTCCCATCAAATTTCAGAGGAGCGACCTTCTTTAGGTCTTTTCCCAACTCCTCTGCCACCCTATTTAGATTTCATTCATTTCCAGGTGGTTCAGCATTTGTTTCTCCATCATTTTCATTTGTGTTTAACCCTTGATGGCCAACTCGCCTCTCCTATTCTAGTTCCTCAATTCTATCCCCTTGACTTCGTAGCAAGGCCAAAATTTGGTCCAGTTTATCATTGGGATCTCCACGAGATCCTCCAGTCCACTGGTACACTCTATTCTCCATTTAAGGTTACCCTGGTTAAAGCACAACATCATACGTAGTTAGGCATAGGTCCTAGAGTTGAACCTTGCTGCTCTGATACCAAAATGTAATGCTTGGGAGATAAGCAAAATAATTTTTAAATTGTTCAATCCGTTTCAAAAGTTTACTTAAAAAATATGCCATTAATAAGAGTTTCCAAAGTAAACTCAATGTAAAAGAATTAAAACAAATTGCATTTCCTGTATATAAAATATAACATTTGCATTTCATCATGATTATGCACATGGCCAAGTATATCAATGCATTTTCACATAATATATTCATACATGCTCAAAAGAGATCAACAAACCAATAAATAATTATTCACATTCAAGTGAGATAAATAACTTCAATAAATACATTTTTATCAATGTTACATCAAAATCTTAATAGCACATCTATTTCAATGTTGCAGTAACAAGTGTCAAATACAATTACATTTTACAATGGGCTTTACAAGCCATTCCAGTAGGATACACAAGTACATCAATAATAAAATATAAACTCTAATCCTCCAACCGCCGTGAATCTATCGGTCTTCTTGCGAGCTAGGGCCAAGAGTGTGATTAAGGCACCTTTTCCGCCCAACCACGAAGTACATGACTTCCTCGGGTTCCTTCCTAACTTGAAGAAATCCCCGACCCTACATAAGGAGCCTAGCAATCTGACACAGTAAAACAGGAGGGAACTCTCGATGCATACCTGGTGACTATATGCATTTCTAACATGAGAAAACATATTTCTTGCAACAGGAGGTGGCAAAGACCAAAATACATATATTTCTAGGCTTTTAAAACAAATCCATCTATTTCAATGGTGCAAGTGCTTGGCCAAGCATAAATAAAAACAAGTGGTAGTTTCAGAAAAGGTAAAACTACCGTCTTTATGGATCCACCTTTGGCATCCTATCCCGAAAGTTACCAAAATACAGTAAAAAGGGAAAAAACAGAAAATTATGCATTTTCCTTATATGCTTCATGCATTTCATTGATTCTAAAAGAATTTCCTTCATTTTTCCAGATTCATAAATTGTTTATCAAACTGGTTTCCCTTCACATTTGCAATGAGAATTCATCTATCTTTAAAGTGTAAAAGAGAGAGTTTCAAGTATTTCATGAGTTCAATCTCTAAATGTTTGAACCAAATAAATAGATTTAAAGTTTTAGAATTTAAATAAAATATGTTCTCTTTCTCAGCAAAAAGACAAAGTCAGCATGTTTTCCTCTATTTGATAAAAGATTTGTTTTCAGTTCATGCTACACTCTTGAGTGTCCTATGTTCCAAATCAGTTTTCATTTGTAAACAAGACTGAGTATCATGTCATTTTCTTGTGTATGTCACTGACAGAAATAATGTTTCCAATATAAAACATTGATCATTGATTTACATATTTATACATATATACATGGATTTATTTGAATCTATGTGTATATTTATATATACATGTAAATATGCATCCTCTCATTCATGTTATAGACTCAGTCAGATTTGAAAGACAAAAATATCAAAACACCTACAAATTTCTGGTTAAAACAATAAACTCAGTAGGATAATACATGCAGAAAACAGAGGTTTGCATATTGACTTCTGTGTGTTTTACCGGAAGTTCTTATACAGTATGAATTTAATCTGAATGTCAACAACTGTGAGAAAGTTTTATATATTTTCCAAATGATAGTTTTCAGATTTGCATGACACAAAGACTCCGTTGATGCATTCCCAGCATCACACATACTTCTGAAGTATTTAAAGTTACACAGGATTATATATATAAACCTGTTTCAGAGGCATGCATGACTGAATAAAAATTTACTCCTTTATATATTTATGTATATATATATATATATATTTACATAGTATGTATATATATATATATAAATACAGATTTACATAGTTATATTTTCCTCCTCACGTTTTGCAGCCGTGTACACAGGAAAAGAAAGTTTACAGGGTTCGAAATGTATATTAGGCATCCCAAATGGAGGTTGGGGACCTCGCCTCTCCCATAGGGAGGGTGCGGGCTGTGAGGAGGCCGTGCCGTCTCCACAGGCCGCGGCCTGTGGAGGGCGCGAGCCTCCCCACAGCGTCGTCCCTTCCCTTGGGACGGGGCTGGGAATTAATTCCCCCACACAATACCTAGTGCCAGAAACATGAATTCGCCCAGCTAAGACATGAGTATGGATTCATTCAAAGAATTCCGAAATAAAAACAGGAAGAGATATATACAAGGGGATTTATATATATATATATATATATGCACAGAAATACAAATTCTTGTATATATATATTTATATATATATAATTTCATATGTTATCTTTTCTCTCACAATTTTCTGTACAAAAGAATAGCAAATGAGGGCAGTTTCATGAAATACAGATTGCAAAAGAATATAACCCTACTCTGGAAGAAAGAAATTGGGCATTTTCTCAACAATGTAAACAAATGAAGAGAAGGTTTTTCCCCAGATTTAAAAATACAACTTGAAGACATTTTCTCAGGCATTTGTATTCATTTTCTTAAAATCTTGCATACAAATTCTCCAATTTTATACTAAAATTCAAACTGGTTAAAAAGAGAAGAATGGAAAAACCTGGCAAATTACTCCAGCTGTAGATGTCCAGAATTTCCTTCAGTCTGCTTCTCCTCCCGAGTTCTTTTCTGAATAAGCTTATATTATTTCTTTCTCCTGTCTTCTCTCCACCTTAAATCCTTATCCCGTCTACCGAGAGTCATGCAAACCCTTCCAAATTGACAGATGGAAATACTTCTTGGCAGACATTTACATGCAAAAATAAAAGAGATACCCACTTGCCGAGAATATTGTTTGTTTTTAGAAGAATTTCCAGAACCCATTTTTCTCGGGAATGTCTTTTTCCTGTTTAATATTAATTTCCTCTCTCCTAATCTTGGAATTAGAAATTAAGACAATTGCAATTAAAATATTTCAATTTTATTTCAATTTCATAAATAAATAAAATATAATAAAAGATTTTCTATTATTTGCACAAAAAGTTGGATAGGTAATTCAAAAATACTTACTCCATAAACACATATTCCATTTGGCTTGTTAATTAAGATAGATTTAAAAATCATAAACCTTTTAAAACTACAATTAATAATTAATTTATATTTATGTTATTATTTTATTATTTATTTATTCAAACCATTTATTACTTATTTTGTAAGTAACTCAAAACAATCAAATTAAAACAGACATTGCCTAAATGCAACTATATGATTTTTAGGTGTTGTGTGTGTGACCGAGAGTTCTTCCTCTTTTACCCTATCGGGAAGCTAGCCTTCTTTCCTCAATCACACTCTTGGTCTTCGACCACCTGCAACTCAAGTGCACTCAGGCATGCAACAACGAAATTGTATTAGTAACCGATATAGAGATATAAATCAAAGCAATAATTAAATCAATACTTCTATTTTGTTCTATCTTGCATATTTTCAAAATAAAATGTGTTCACAATTTCAAAAGTAAATATTTTTTACATTTCCACACACCAAAGCATTGTATTATATCATATTACTCTAACACACACCATCATTCATATAATAAATCCACACAAAGCCATGGACAAAACATCATCAAAGTTTGAGACGTGACATCTGGCCAAACATTGCACATTCAGTGGGAGTAGTCAACAGGTTTCTTGTCAATCCAGGCAAACAACATTGGCAAGCAGTGAAATGAATGTTAAGATACCTTAAGGGTACTAGTCATTACTATTTATGTTTTGGTCATACTAAGATGGTTCTTGAAGGTTTTACAGATGCAGATATGGCTGGAGATGTGGACACTAGAAAGTCCACCACTAGTTATCTATATACATTTGCAGGTGCAGTAGTGTCTTGGGTATCTAGGCTACAAAAAATAGTAGCTCTCTCCACAATAGAGGCATAATACATAGTTGCAATTGAAGTGTGCAAATAAATTTTGTGGATACAACGATTCCTTGGAGAGTTAGGCATAAAACAAGACAAGTATGTGCTATATTGTGATAGTCAGAGTGCCATTCACTTGGTTAAAAACCTAGCCTTTCACTCATGAACCAAACACATTGACTTAAGGTATCATTGGATTAGGCAGGTGTTGGAGGAAGGAAAGCTACACTTGGAAAAGATCCATACAATTGAGAACCTTGTAGATATGTTTACCAAAATACTACCAAGAGCCAAGCAAGAGTTATGTAGGAGCTTGGTAGGCTTGTAGATGACTTGATGCACAGGCTTGGGAATGGATCAATAGCAAAAAGGATGATCTACAATTGTAGTTTGTTATCTAGGAGCCTTGCATTTAGCTTCAAGTGGAAGAATGTTAGTTGTGAAGGCTAAATGTAGGTTCAAGTGGGAGAATTTTAGTTTTTTTAAGACTAAATTTAAATTAAGAAACTTCTATTTCAAATAGATGTTTATACTTCTAATTAAGAAACATCTAATTCGAATAGAAGCTTCTAGTATTATTTAGAAACTTCTCATTTGAAAACTTTCTCGCTTTTATAAATATGCCAATATTGATCTCTTCTCTGTGTTGTTGTTGAGAAGAATGATTATTCTTCATATTGAGCTCCTGATGTAAAAAGATTTTCTGTGATAATAAAAGCTATTGATCCTTTCCCTGTGGTTTTTCCTCCACATTGGAGGTTTTCCATGTAATCTCTGTGTTCTTCGCAATATCTTATTTTGTTGTCTACTGTGTTTATTTTTATTGTTGTTATTATTATTATTCTGGCTTAAATTTCATAACAAAAGGAATATAAAAGAGAGTGTGGGACAACGGAGTGAAGATAATAAATGCAAAATGGTAACGAAAATATATTTAGATTTATGAAGGAATTTGGAGTAGATTTGTGAAGGGATTTAAAGCAAGCCTATGAAGGATTTATGAGTAGCCTTATAGTAGATTTTTGAATGGCTAAGAATTTATGAACTTATGTATGTGCAGACTTACAAAGATTTGTGAAGGAGGTTTCATGAGCTAGATTAAAAGAATATTTTGGAGAGAATTATCATGAGAATATAAGGAGAGAATATCCATTAAAATATATCATCCAAACATATGTAAGAATACTTGTTATGATTAATTCAAAAAGGCAATTACTGTGATTGCCCATGATTCATAAGAGAAACAACATTCGAGGTGGAAACTTGTGTTAGGGGTTGGTACCTCTAAGAAGAAGAGATTCTAGTGCACGTATTTTAATATTCACTATTTCAATTTTTCCTTTTTAAGAAAAAATAGAATCCAGTTCATAGGTTGTGCTTGTTGTGCAAATCTGTAAGATGATTTTTTTGTATTGATACTTTCTTTTTCAATAAAAAATTATAAAATGGAGTTCATAAATTCATCATTTAAAGTTAGAGTCTCAAACTGCCATATTTTTCATGAAATAGTTGTTGTGCTTCTAAACAAAACTTACTTAAAGGTATTATAAATATTTTTCTCTCACAGTAAGTAGTTTGTGAAAGCTTTTCTCGATAACTTGGTTGCAAAATTCTACTTTGGTTATTCAAAAGAGCTTTGAAAATTAAAAACTATGTTTTTCCTTTAAATTAGCTTATATAATACTAGTACATCTTTTTTTTTTGCATTAGAAAGATTTTCCAACTATTCAATTAAGTTTCTTTTAAAAATATTTTATTTTTAAGTATTTTTAGTTTGGTATACGTCAAAGGTTCCGATTGTGGGATGGATTGTAAAAGAGGCTCCATAAAGGAAAATTGAACGGGTAAATTTTTTAGCTTGTTGATGTCAGCGTTGGATTTTTGGAGGTCTTTGATGTTAAAGATGATGTGGATGTCACCAACATTAAAAGGGTTGCATTTTTTAGTGCTTCTGTTTTCAAATATGTTGTTGTCCCAAGGCTGGAGATTGTTATCGATATAGAGTAGGTCACCCATTATGATTTGATGAATGATCAACCATTTTGGATCCGCATAGGGCCAAAGTAAAGTTAGACATTAACAATGTTGATATTTGTTACTCCCCTATTTTCCATAATGGAACCGTTTGCACCTTGGATTTTTTATGTTTTTTATTCACTGTATTTTGATTTTCCATTTACTCTACCTTATAAGTGAATGCATAATTGCTAAATGATCTACCATTAGATCTCATGTAGTACACAAATGTATGCAAAAAAATGAACCAATTTTTTCCATCCAGACCTCTTGGCGTACCCATTGCACACCAAAGTGCAATTGCTAGTTTAATTAATTAAGCTAATGCAGATTCCTCCCTTTGTTTTAAAAATAATTCATTTCTACATCACCACAAAAACCAAAAATCAACCCTTTTCAATGTTTTTTCCAAGGTATATTAGTGACTCATACTCTTATGTGATGTATTCTGATAGTTCATTCTTGGCATTTTATTTGTTTAATTGTTATTCCATAATGCTACTAAAAATTATTTAGATTGGAAAGCTTATGACACTCTTCTCATAGGATTATTTATGAAAATTATTTGCATATCTTTTCTTATTTATATTCATTTGGTGTGATAGGTTGGCTAGCTTGATAGATCCTTATGAGGAATGGGGCTTATTTCTATTAACTCTTGTTTGAGTTGAAGATTTGTTGTAGTTCAAGATACAATCATGGAAAAGACATCTAGATTGGTGGTGGATAGATTCAATGTTAACTTTGAGCTTTGGAAGCTCAAGATGGAGAATATACTTGTAGATAGAGGTCTACAAATTGTGATAGTGGACCAAAAACTGTCTAGATTGAATGATGAGGACTAGAAAGTGCTTGATTGGAAGGGAAGGAGTCTCATTAGGCTATGTCTTGTAGATTTGGTGCTCTTAATTGTTTTGACATAGACCACCACCAAGAAGATTTGCTAAGGTAAGTTTGGGAATTTGTATCAAAGAAAGCCCTTATTGAATAAGTATTTTTTATGGAAGAGTTGTATTCATTGAATATGGGTGATGATGATTTAGTGATAGGGAATTTGAATGTATTCAACACTTTGGTGAGCTAGTTGGCATTTATGGATATAAAGATGGACAAGGAGGAATTGTGCATTACTCTCTTGAGTTCTTTGCTTGATAGTTGAGACAATACCTTGATGGTGACTATTATTGTTTCTTCAAAGTTGAAGATTGATGAGGTGTAGGGTTTGTTTCTTGTTAAAGAAATCAAAAGGAAGACTTTAGATTTCATCAAGGAGGCCTTGAGAGTGGGAGGTTGTCCCAAGGACAAAGGGAAGAACAAGAAGTATAGTTGCTTGAAATTATGGGAATGCATATGTATCCTTATAGATCCAAATATGGATATTCAAACTATAATAAGTTGAGGCAGTTCAAAATGGATACAAGAAGGATAAGGATTCAAAAGATGATATGGACTCAAGGGCCTTCAATAGTGATGATGCAATAATTTTCGTACAACTCTTACTATGCATTTATACGAGGGTGCATGACTCTTTGACTTGAAAGCCTCTTACCATATGACTCCCAATAGGAAGTGGTTCCCAACTTATGAGAGCATTATGATACTAGTGTGTATTTGAGAGATAATTCTTCTTGCAAGATCATGAGGTGAGGTAGAGTTATTCTCCTTATTTTCCATAGGCAACATTTTGTATGGTGCCTTGTTTGGAAAACTTACACTAGGTATCAAATCGATACAATGAATTATCTCTCATACATGCGATGAACCATTAGGCAGCTCCATTATTATTTCTACATGATATTCAAAATTTATTGATTTTCTATTGACATTTGTTCTTTCTTCTATGTTGTCACAATTGTTGCAGGTTTGAGAATAAAAGCACAAAATTCTCATCCTTTCTTCAAATCTTTCAAAAAATTCTTTCTTAATATGAAACAAACTTAGGAACTATTCTTAGCTTCATCTTCCTCCTCCTCCTCCATTGGATTCAAAATGAACTCTTGTCCATCCTTCTTTATTTTATACGTATTAAGTCCCTTTCATCATGTAAAACTTGCCTATCAAATTGTTAGGGTCTACCCAAAAGAATATGGCAAGCATCCATGGGAATTATATCACATAAAATTTTATCTTTATAATTTCCAATTTGAATTTTCACAAGACTTCATTCACTCACCAACAATTGATGTTCTTTTTACAGCCAAAAAAACCTATAAGGGTTGGGATGTTTTATCCTTTTCAATTTCAACTTCACCATTTCTTCAGATGCAAATATTGTTTGTGCTACCATTGTCCACTATCACTTTGCAACATTTATCACTTGACTCGTGATGTGATTAGAAATTGTCCTCATTTTCCTATTTTAAGTTTGATATTTCTCATGACATTTCTAAACATTTCCAAGACATTATTCATACTTTCATGTTTATCTTAAGTATTGAAACATTGAGAATGGTATATGGGATATTGCTGAATGATTGTGTGCATTAATGGATGTTTATAAAATATGAGTGTTTTATGTTAGTTTATGATGTGGAGATATTGTTGAGAGAAACTAACTTATGTGCAACGAAGGATTAGTCACCCCTAGCAAAGGTTGTCTGTCAACCCACAACCAAGGGAGTGTATGTCTACAACAACCTGAAGTTGAAGGAAGAAGTAACTAAGTACTGTGGGAGTGGTTTAGTCATAACTTATTCTCTTTAGCATTGATTCCATCACCAACAATGAAGATATCGATGAAGATAAGAAGAAATTTATGACAACAGTAGATTGTGGTTCATAAGTATGGATCATGCTTTGTTCTACATGTTTTCATTTATAACCATTGTCTTTATAATGAAGAGTTATAATAGGACTATGATATTTATACACCTTTGCATGATCCACTTCTTATTTATGTTTTGATTAAAGGATAGGAATAAGTCCTCTCCCTATGTTTGTGAATGAGTTGACATTGTTAAGTTATTTACAGTCCATCTTAATTAGACTATTCAGGTCATGCATATATGGTAGATCTTGTACGATTCAGAGATCTAGTAGAACTTACTATCAATACTCTTGTTATCAACTTCGAGTTATAATTCCATAATACTATAAAGAATATATACTCAGTTAAATAGATGGATTCTTTAGTTGAGATTTGACTAGATTATATGAGATTGCAATCACCCAAGCAAGGGCCACTTGAGGTAATTGCTATGCTATTTATAGTTTAGATTTTTTGTTAATGACTTGTTAAAATAGATTGTTAATAGTTGTGTTCATTAATTTGATTTAAATTGTTATTAGTAATCATTTAATTAGCAACAATTATTTTGCATTGCATCAATAAATAAATACAACATAGTTGAAAAATGTTTGGTTGTTGTCCCAACAAGATTACCGACCTATAGCAATTGTTAATAATTAAGGTTTATAAGATAGGCTTTACTTTCAATCAAGTTTTCTATGCACAACCTCTATGACAACTCATAAATCCTTAACTACACATACAATGTGGGTACCATCCAAGAAGAATACAATTTCCTAGTTTGACATAATTAAATGTAACACACTTTAGTTAGTAAGTTATTTGATAAAGAATCTGTTGGTCCATTGAGTTGAATGCATGCCCCTTTTACATCAATTTATTGAACATAAATGGAGTTAGACAACTTGCACTTGCTTCGAAACAAGTTCCCCCTCTGATTTGGTTCAGGTTTCTCCTTCTTTAGATTCAACAAAATCCTTCTCAACAACAAGGATTCTCCATCCTTAGTACCTTATCCATACTTCTATGAAGCCACACTTTCATTTTATCCATGTGCAATATTTATTCTCTATTCATTTCCTTTCAGACTACCCTACTGTATTTGAGGACTTTCAAATTCCCTATGCCTAGTTTCTCCACATTGAAAACAAGTGCCACTAAATCCTCTTCCTCTTCCAAAATTTTCATCTCTGAAAATTATCTTTTCTTCCTCTATTTTCTTGGAGGTTAGTTTGCAAGGTACCGGTTTCTTCTTGTTTATTCTGGTAATTTCGAACACTATGGATTGTACTCTTTCATGTGAATTTATTCCCCATCTTTTATTTTTTTGTCTAGTCATTTTCTCTTTTGCCAACTCAAAGCATATTAGTAGGTCTCTTCTATGCTCAATATTATCATCATACTCATTTCATCCTGGATGAAATAATTCAAACCATTGATATAACCTTTTTTTGCTTCATCATCAACATGTCTACTCGTATATTCAACTTATAAAATTCTTTGGTGTAATCTTGTACACTTTTCTCCCTCTACTTCAATTTTTCAATTTATCAAACAAACTAACTTGGTATTCTATTGAAGAATTTTTATTTCAACTTTGTCACCATTCTCTCCTACCTGATTTTATTTTCCCTTTTCCTTTCCCTATCTTTTAGTTTGCATGTGAACCTGTCAAAAGGACGCAAGTCCTTTCTACATTGTACCAATGAATTTTACCCTTTTGATATCTTCCATTGATTTAAAATAAAAGTACTTATCCATTTTTGATAGTCAATCGATCAATTCTTCAAGTTTTAAACTTTCATTATAAATGGGTGGATCAAAACAAAGTTTACTACTTTCACTAAGACTCATAGTTATCCTTGTCTAAGTTTATTACATAAGGATGAATAAAAAACCCCATGATACTCACTCAAATGAAAAATCCAGAGACTAATAACCTTAGTACTGATAAAGCAGATCAAATGATGTAATCCTACACAAACAAATCCTTTCTAGGTGCCAAAACATCCAAGTAATTAAGCAAAATGCGAAAACACAAAATACTGAATAAAATGTACCTAGGGAAAATTCTAGAAAAGCAAATAGATAGATCTAAAGAGCTTTGAAATACCTTTATGATGTTGCTTGAATCACAAAAATTAGAGATACGGGAAAAAATTTGGGAGCTCAAAAGTGCAAAATGGAGATATGACTTTTCCTGAGAATAACATGAACCAATAGCAAAACTTGATAATGATACTTGCACCACTAGAAAGTACTTGGAACCAACTTTCTAATGATTTCTCGTTTTCCCAATTTCAACACCGTATTCCTAAGTTATACCAAAAATTACAAAAAAAGCTCCTTTAAGACATTTGGAGGCTAGGAGGGGGCTACAAGACTTGTCTGTACGATCGTTGACATTAGCTAATGGAATGATGACATTAACAAATGGTGTCAGTGAAATATGCTCTAGACTAACAAAATATTCCCTTTGTTAGGAAAAAACCAGTCGCTTGAAAATGAATATACATTGGAATATTCATTAAGATGCTTAGAATATTCTTTGAAGTTGCCACTGCTGAGAAACTTGGACCACACAAAATATGTTGATGGAATCTATTAAGATTTCATGCTTGGGTGTTGTTGTCAATTTTGTTGGGGCAGTTGCCTGATTTTTAGTGGTCGTCGAGTTTTATAGTGGGTTGTCGATGCTTAAAAAAATCGTTGGTGATGAAACAAAAGATGTTGCTGTTTTGGAAAGGCCAACAATAACGCGGCCTGCCTTGTATGGCAAGCCATGTAGGCCGCCGATAGGGTACTATAACCTAAATTTTTTAAAAACCTCTTTTGATTTTTAAAGATATTTTTTAAAAATTCATTTTTTCTGATTTTTTTTAAAATTTAAAAACAAATCTTTGCAATTTTTTAATTTTCTGGAAAAAAAAACCAGAGAAATTATTTTTAAACCTTCATGGCTATCGATTGTCTGCACAAAAACCATTGAGGTAACAAGGTTGATCCATACAAATTTCTGTACAAAGGTCCTTGTTGCTTTTTTTTTTCTTTTTTTCAACTGCACCAAAATCGATGAAACGACAGGTGATCCTTAGGTTTTTGGTTGTTCTTGACGCAATGGTGATGCCTGTTTCATCCTAGGATGAGCCAATTTTTCCCTCGAGGCCGTATCTCTTAGTATTCAAACAAGAAGCTATAGATCTAGAGCTTTGATACCATGTTGAAGTTGAATATTGAACTCCACAACACCTATAAATCACTTGCAAGAAATTAACATATCACAAAAGAAAGATCAAAGCAAATAATTTGCTATGCAACCAAGAGAGAAAAGATTGATCCAAAAAAGCGTTGATATGTGCAATGTATTAACCTAAATGGTACTTAATTACAATGAATGTGCATCCTTATAAAAACAAATAAAAACAAGCCCTAGATGAGGATTGCATTAGGTTGTGACAAGTGTCTTAATCTCATGCAATGAGACAACTAGACCTATAATTAGCCCAATATAATAATAAAAAAACACTCCTAAGTTTAGCTTAAGTGAATAAAGTAAGAAGGGACTTAATTAATTATTGATTAATTAATTATCAAGTGACTCTCCTAATTACTCCAACATTCCCCAACAAGAAAAAACTTGTCCAATTTTTTAGCAATGCTAGTGAAACCTAGTCTTCAATTAGTCCAAGCGAACACCCCATTCTATGGATCAATTTCCCGTAGATGGCACAAATTTATGAATTGCTAGAAATATTTTGAGTGGCACTAATTTTGCTCGATCCACCTCTTTTTTCTCCATCACTCTTCATAGCATTCAAATCTCGAATAATTTTCTCATCCAAGTTTTCTAGAACTCCCCCTACATGGGACCACACCTCACGCTTATGAACACTACTGATTGGAACATGGATGTTCAATAATAATATATTATAACTGAAGGAGTTGGAACTAACTTTAACCAGTTGCTAATTCAGAGTATCTAGGATCTCCTCAACTTTAACCTTATATGGATTCCATAGCATGCCCAAACCACCACCAGCACCAATTGCTTCTACAAACACACCATTTCATTGCCTCCATTTTGAAAGTGTCACATGAATCCCCGCTTGATCTAATTTTGTCTCCTGAAGAAATACCACTTTTTCCTTAGCTTGGTCAAGTTATTTCTTGACCAAACACCACTTGTTAGGGGCATTCAGTCCCCTGACATTCCAAGTTAAGAGCCTCATGGCGACTGGGGAAGGGATGCACCCTTCCCTGATTTTAGCTTCATTTGCTCCCTGGAATTTCTTGCTATCTCTAGCATAACTCTATTTTATTTTCTTCACTTCCCCCTTTTTTCACCCAACTTAACTCCATTCCCTAATGCCATACTCTTACTTAATGATCTATTTTCCAAAATATCCACCGCACCACCTTCTTCATTTGAATATTCCCCGTTCGCCAAAAACTCATACTAGTCCTCCCAATTTTCTTTTGGAGGTGTATTTTCCTTATTTGCTTTTTCCCTACAACATAACCTCTGCCCGTTCTCCTCTGACTATACTAGGGATTCCTTCAAAGGGGCCTCCCACATTGCTGGCATTAGAGTTTTAACCACTAGCCCATGTGTAACCACACCAACCATTTCTTGAGGGTTACCTATCTTGCAAGGTGTTATCCCCTCATCCAACCACTTCTGGGAAAAGGAAGATGAGTCATGAAAACCAACCTACCCACTAGGAAACATGCTCAACATGCTCCTGATCCAAAGGTGCCTCCATTGTTGGTAGATTATCACTAATTCCCATTGCTTGGACACCCCAACTGTCGACGACTCCCCTTGGAGAATCGGCTTCTCTGATTCAACCTAAGCACCAAATTCCTCTAACTGATGAAAATTTGAGTTTTGACACTCTTCTAAAGTATTCACTAATTTTTTGCAAATGCTACATCTCTCTACCACTTCCTCTATTTCCACCTTTTGACACCACTCTCTTGGATCTGATAGAAACTATAGTTCCTCAGGAAGGAGAATATTGGGGTTCACCTTTACACAAATCCTGACATACATACAATATTCTCTTCTTGCAATTGAATCATGGCTCTTCTCATAGTGACCATACTATTTCCAATTTCAGTTAGGGTTTCCTCTACCCAATACTTCACTGGTAAGTTATACAACCTTATCCACATTAGGATATTTGCGATATCCTCTTTCCATGGATTAAAGTTGCATTCCCAATCCTTTAAATATATACCCTGCTTCCCCATCATACATGGCCCTTGATTGAGAATCTGTCTCTTTTCCCTCCTTGAAGAACACTCTACTAGGAAGAAGTCATTAGGCATGGATTTTAAACTGATATCCTCACCCTAGGATTTCCCACACCAATGCTTGACTTTCAGAAAGGCTGGCCACACTCCCAACCATTTCCTAAAAAATCCCTATCTTTCAAGTCGACAACTTCCTGCTAATAGCAACATTTCCTAATGAAACTAAATTACATTTTTTTGCTACACTAGGGTTACAAGGAATGGTATTTTCACTTGAAGCCATTCAATCCTTGGATAGGTCTCTTTGTCGTTCCTGCCATCTCTCCACACTTGCATTTCGACCATTTTGTCCTTCCTACCGTCTAGAGAAAGGGCCTTTGGCAGCTGACTTGGTCGAACCTCTAAAGCCCTGAGCTTTAGACACTCTTCTCTCCACCTCTTGCAAATGATCCACCCATCCCCACCATGATTGATTCATAGGGGGTTTCCAAGCCTTCCCCTTTCTACCAAATCGACTGACACTTTGACCACTAGTTTCAAACCAGGTTGCTGGTTTCCTTTACCATTTGTGATTCCACCACTGCTCTGGCTCTCACTTAAACAATTGCTCCCACTAATTTTGTTCATGCGTTGCCTTCCTTGCCAACATAGGCCATTCCCTTTCTGTATCCTTTGCCCAAGACCAAAACTTGCACTCCGTTTGGTCCATTGCCCATATTATTTTTGGTGACAACTTAACTTAAGATCATATAAAAGATGCTTTTTGGGGACTCACGTGGAGCAATAGTATGGATTAACAGCTTCCCTGAAGGTTATAACTACCTTGATTTAATGAAATGCCAACACTTGGTGTTGATGAGGATTAATGTGGTGACCACTCGACGGGCTTGTCTTCATACAACTTAAAGACCTTTTAAAAGCACGTGCATCAAATAAATAACTTAAGTTACTAGGAAAAGGTGAAGGGGCTGCTAAACGACAAAACATAAAAAAGGTAACAACATTTTATAAGATTCTAGGGTTTTTCAACCAAGGCATAGGAAGCAGAAGCTCCAAAAGGAAAAGAACTCTAAAATTTGCAGAAGCTCCATTGGTATCTTTTCCTAACATCAAGCCCTTAACTCCATTTAAACAATTTGAAACAATGTTTCAAAAAACAAAAAACCATATAATATTTAACTTGACCCATATTTAAAATTTGAATTTAGAAAATAAAACTTTATTCATACATTGTAGATTTAATTAAATATAAGAATAAATAAAATTTTTGCTTATGGTTAAAGTGACTTGGCAACAACTTAACTTAAGATCTTATAAAAGATGTTTTTTGGGGACTTGCAAGAAGAAACCATGGAGAAAACTCCATGGGGTTGCAAGCTAAACGGACTTAACCTTTGAGAAAACTCCATGGTGAAGCGCACTTGAGTTGGAGTAGTACTCGGATGGGTGACCTTTCGGGAAGGTCCAATGCTTCATCTTTGTGAGCATCACCTAGATGCAATGCATACTAAATGAACCATTCATTGTCATGAGAAATGAATTTTTGTAAATCACTACTCATAAAACATGGGTTAATGACTTTGACTCGAAAAACTACATGATTGAATCCTTATTGCAATATTACTCATAAAACATGGGTCAATGACTTTGACTCGAAAAACTACATGATTGAATCCTTATTGCAATATCATAATAAATAAAATTATATCAAAACCGAGCCCTAAAAGTATGTGACGACTATATTATATATATAAAGTGTGAGCGTACAATTTTCACCATCGGATCAAAAGATATTTAGGATTTTTATTAAAACATTTTAATCATCTTGCTTGAGATGCGTGCCCTTGAACACCTCTGGGTACCGCGAGTTACGGAGAGCCATATCTCATTCTCCGGTGCTCTTAGGGTAATGGTCCCATGGAGGGGGGCTTCCTTGAAAATCTCAGCGTATGCTGCTTAGTTTTTTTAGGAATATTTTAAAGTTCTTGGTCCCATGGATTTAATTTTACAATTCTGCTTAAAATTTCAAGCTCCAAAATTTCAGGAATGAACTGTAGTGCTTTGATAAAAAATAATAAATAAATCAAAATTCTCTCATTTTTATTTTCTAATAAGAATTTAAAATTTTAGATGAGAGACAAGTGGCATAAAAAACTCCTAAGCTGTAGGGGCAATTTCTAGCCCCACCCCAATTTCACCAGCTGAAAGATTCATTTCTAAAAGGTAGGGGCTCCTATTTTTTTGGAAAAGATTCCAATTAATCCCGTAGCACAATTTTTTTTTTCCATGGGACCTCCTGTTCCATGAAAATAGAAGCCCAAGCCCCCCCATGGGACCATACAGTTATTTCCGATTAAATACAATGACAACATTGATCTCTAAATACATGGATTGTTCTGTGAGATGTTTGTCATGCCTCCCTCTAACAATCTCACTGCATCCTCCATCATTTACACTTAGACAATTCTTACTACTTTCTTCTTCATTATCATCTCCTTCCTCACCCTCACTCAATAGTATATCAGATTTTTTAACAAAAGAATGTGGGTTTTCTTCTTCTCAAGTAACAACACTCATGAGAAGAAAACCAACCCCTGTTTAGGAAAAAATCCAATCACATCACTAGAGAAATCATTCATAACCTGGAGGCCACGATGGAATTCCTGAAACAAATGGGCTTGGCTCCTCACGACATGACTCGTATTATATCTCGCAGCCCCAGTGTGCTTACCGCTAGCTTAGAAAACTCTCTCGCTCCTAGAATCCTCCATCTTAGAAACCTATTTGGCTCAAATGCTCATCTGTGCCAGGCGCTCAAAAGAGTGCCTCGCCTTTTGATGGCCGATTTCGAGAGCCAAGTGAAACCTAAAGTCGAATTTGTGAAGAATAACATAGGCATTTTGGAAGGTTCCACTGCGTTTTTGAGAGCCTTCGGAGCAGTTTTAGGGTTTAGTTTTGATACCCTGGAAAAGAAGACTAAACATATGGCGAGCCTTGGTATGACAGAGGATGAGATTCATCTAATTCTTAAGACGACCCCTACAATATTTCGTAGGTCAACGAAGAAAATAACGGAAACCGTGGATTTCTTGATACACACTGCAGGTCTTGAGCTGAGGATTGTTGTTTTGAATCCTGTGATTTTGATTTTAAGCGTAGAGAAAAGGCTTAAACCCCGCTATGAAGTCTTTAAGTATCTGAGGACCAATCCACAATCTGAGGGTCTCCCTCATCTGGTTAAATTTTTTAAGCTGAGTGAAAAAGAATTCATTAAACGTTTTGGCCAATACAGTACCAAGTTAAGTCTACCGATCATACAATCTCCTAAAGCAAGCATTTTGGAGCAGTGATGAAATTTCAAAATATAAATTACCACAGATTCGTCAAGGGTTGGACTGGTGTGAAAGGGCTTGGAACTCGCCTAGGCAAAGGTAATGTTACAAGTATCTTTACCTTCCTGATTTTGCTGTTGTACCACTTTGATGAAGAACACATTGAATATTTCGCTTCCCTTGAATTACGGCTAATTAGCAAAGTGCAAAAATGGATTCTTTTATGTATCTGTAAGGCTTTTGCAAATATTGTAAATAATTTGATTTTTCTGATGATAAACCAGTGAGCGTTATTTGAAACAGTGATGGAAAAATATTTATAGAATTATTTCCAAAACATGCTAAAATCATTTAGATAGACTGTTGAAACATAATGTCTGTAAGACTAAATTGTCAGTTTGTTGCCCTGTTTCTTTTTTAAAGTATGTCTCGTAAATTTTTTCAGTCTGTTGCTCTCTGTTTTCCAAGTATGGTTTCTATGTTCCAAGGTAAACATTGCATACTCATTACCTAACTTTACAATGCTATTTGGAGACTTCTCTAGATATATTTAAAACACTGATGCCACAAGTTTTACTCGTAGTATGCCAAAATAATATCATCTATGGCAAATGCTATTTAGCCCTTCAATATCATTATGGAAGGGAAGCAACTACATTGTACTTTACAGGATGTATACAATCGATTCATTCCATCAAATAATGAAAATTCATTCCTATCAAGGGATTCAAGGTTCTATGGTTCATTCCTTTTCATACGAGCCATGGACATATTTTGAATAGTTGAAGGGCATGTCATATAGATTTACTTGTTTAAATTTTATTTATAAATTGTTTCATGTTTGGCTCATTCGGCTGTAGATTAAATCAAAGTGAACAATCATTAGATAAAGTTAGCTCCGCCCACAGTTTTCCTTCCAATCCACAATTAAGATATCCACTTACAGAATAAATTTGCATTGCTTTCTTCTACATAGCCTGAACTTCAACATTAGAAGTGATAATAACAGCAGCCTAATGGCATTCATACAAAGGTCATATTGCACGATCTTCAATAATATACTTCTCTTGATTGGTTAGTCATTGTGATAATCCATTAGCTACTTAAGTTGTGGTATAAACTTTAACCTAGTTAATTGCTGGGTTTCTAAGTCAATCTTAGATTCTTCTTCTCACATATGTATGCTTTACCCCTTCTTGCAGCTAATAGTGGTATAATTTCTTATCTGCAATATTCTTTCTACTTTTGCAAATCCATTGCAGCAATACCTTAGTTAACTTGGCTTATGTCTATCTCTTACACTTGAGCTTATCTACATTGTTCTGTCTGAGATTTCTGTAGATGCTTCAGTTTGATTGAGTAACTTTAGTTCTGTCACAACTAAGCCTTGGATAGTTTCATACTTTAGCCTCTATAATTTGAAAATGGTTTGTTAGAGCTGCTGTGATTTGCACTGTTCATTGTGGTTGCTGCATGTGATGTACCAGAACAACATGTTTATTTTATCCTCAAAAGTACTAGTCTAATCACTGCATGCAAGCATATAAGCTCCATAAAACTCTTTTTATTTTAAGAAATTCACAATCTTTGTACTTTGGTCATTTCATACCTCATATATTCCATATTGTGCAACAGAGATGTTATTTATAAAACTGGAAAGATGTGGTCTTTAGGTAAAGACAGAGTTAGAATCTGGAAATTATATTTACTAGTTCACATTTTTTAAGCATTTGTGTGGAAACAATCAATAATTTGGTAAATAAAAGTGAATAGGACATAGTCGTTTCTAGATAAATGCTTCAACCTCTCAGAAGATATGATTTGATTGGAAATTCTCAGTGATATAGAAGAACAATATTGTTCAGAATGCCCTTTTCTCAAATGGCATGGATTTACAAATTAAGCTTCACCATGTTGTTGCTGGGACTATTTTTATTGTGGATTACTTCATGAAAGTCTACATGCTTTACTCATGTTACTCGTTGAAAAATTATGTAGAATTAGCAACCAGACTCTATGCCATTACTTTCATCTTGGACAAAAGATGTGGTTATAGGATCACTAAGTTGCCAGATGAATTTATCATTTCTATTCATGCAGGCCTTGATGTTTATGATATCAGTTATGCTTTTCAATTTGTACCATTATATTTTAAAGAGATATTCATGTAAAGAGCTCCAATCTATAATCCTACACATATACATATTGACAATGAATCGTGTAGCATGATCCCAGAGGTTGAGATGAATTTCGAAAGGTATCACAGGTCTTTTCAAAATGATTTTCCTTAAATATGGACTTTGGAAGCCTTAAAACTCCTAACGACTTTCCAATTTCAAGAGGGATTTTGATGTCATCTGTATTATACTATTATAGTACTAAGTATACTGTTTATCAATTTAGTGAAATCATAGTGGGATTATTATTCTGTGTGTATGTTCACCATTTTCATTATAGTTTCAGAGAATTTATCCTTCCTAAACTGTGAGTGGGAAACCCATCTTTGGCTTGAAGCAATGGAGCATTCATAAAGGACATATGCAGTGATTGAAGGAGAATACAAAGCTAGTTTGAAAATATTGCCATTCATCCATTACTGCCAGTTTGATGCTCATAGCCTACATATTGTTAGGTTACAGCCAATTTGGGAGGAGCATAGACCCATTGTCTGTTGGTGATGCTTGGAGATTTGGTTTAAGGTTCGTTGCTAACTGTTCCCAAAGTTTTTCTTTCAACGTTATCCACTTGGTTCCTTTGCACTCACAATCAACGGCTAAGAATAACTACAACAGCACAATAATTTTTACGCCGAAGGCGTGTCCCTATATGAACTTTTCAAGTTCATTTTCTCCTTCAACGGTTGAAACGTAACAAGAGGCCCTGGTTGACAGTGAAACAAATCTCAACCGTCCATCATTTTTTGCCATTTTTCGGCTATTTTTCGCCATTTTCCAATTGTTTTTACCGCCGCTACCATTTTTCCGGCTGAATCTCAGCGTTCATCATTTTTCGCCATTTTTTTGGCTGTTCCCCGCCTTTTTGCTGCTTTCCCTGCCGCTCCTCCATCTCCAATTTGGCGACCTGCAGCCTGAAAATAAGGCTCTGATGAGGGTTTTAGAGTATCCCCCTATCCCCATGTGAATCCGTGGAATGAGCAACACAAATTTCTCAACTATCATTCCTAGGGAATATAGTATATACTGAAGTGGTTTTACTATTATTATTTTAAAATTCATGAGCAAAACAAAACTAAAGTTATTTTTTATCTTTCTCTACATGTGGTATAACTAATCTTAGTGTAAGTTAATTCATTAAACAATATCAACAAATCACTTTAGAATTATATTGAGTTGAGATCGAGAGTAGGTGGTAATAAATGAGTTAATACATGTGCATAAATAAATAAATATATTTAGATTTTAAGTTTGATGTAGAATATTTTGTAATATATGATATTTAATTAAAATGAAAATTACGGCTTAGATCCTAATAATGAGCACATTTAGGTTTTAAAATAAAATGAAAAATTATGGCCAAGATCCTAATAATGAGCACATTTAGGTTTTAAAATTACAACATTCTTTACCCTACATAGTGAAGTATAAATTAGTGTAATTAATATATAATGTATATTTAATATAATTAAAAATAAATTATAAATAATATAATTATATTATTTATTATATATCATATTTTTTTAACAAAATTATCAAATACATATATATTAGGTTTAAAAAATTTGGCATACTTTATTCTACATAGTTAAGTATAAATTAGCATAAATTACAACCCTAATAATGAGCACATTTAGGTTTTAACATTACCACATAATTAATTAGTTTTATTTAATAAATAATTTGGTTTATAATATATAATGCTATATTATATAACAATATAATAGTTAATACATTAATAATAAATGTAATAGATTAATATAATAATGACATAAATAATACATATTTACGCCGAAGGCGTGTCCCTATTTGAGATTTCACAGCTCAAATTCTCAATCAGCAGTTTAAAAGTACCAAGAGGGCTTGGTTGACAGTCTATTAAATTGCAGCCGTAGATCACGGTCTGAGACCCTCGTCAAAAACAAAGTGCAATGTGAAGTCCACTGCAGTTGCTCCAGCATTACACAAGACGAAATATGCAAACTAGACATGTCAAAAACAAAACACACCTATGTAAACTGTAGATCTTGACCTTTCGGGAGCCCCCCGTCAAAAACAAAGATCACTGTTTTGCAAACTCGGAGATCCTCCTCAAAAACGAAAGTCTTCTTTCTCTTTTAAAAACCTAGTTTTATTGTTCTTGTTCATTTAAGTGTCTTCTCCATGCAAATAAAGTATGAGTTGGGTTATTTTTACTGGTTTTTTAACCGATTATGAGCGACTTCATCTTTCATTTCTGAAGTTCATTCTTAACACCTCCAAAATGACAAATGAAAATTGGAGTTCACAGGGTTTCACACTTGGAAAAATGGAGTTCAGTCGCCTTATCCTTGCAATTCGCATGCCTGATCGTTATTTATATGTAAAAAAAACTTCAATAACAACACCGCCATTGTGCTCAATCGAAATTAACAGCACAACAATTGCTCTGTGAAAGCTTTCGTTTAGCCCATTGCTCCTCAAAAGCTTCGTTTACCAACAAGTGAAAGAGATTGAGATCGTCTCAAATTTGTGCAGAATTTTGTGGTTTTTTATTTCTTTGCTATTTTGTGCGAAGGCTTTTCTGGGGGATGAGTTTTGTGGGATACTGGTAAGATTTTAGGGTATGGAGCTTGCTGTGTTGAGGTAATTCACTCCCCAGTTCGTCTTTTCCAAACGGCGGCAGTCTGTCAATTATCGGGAATATTCAGCAGCAGGGGATTAGGGTTTCGTAATACCGAATTGGGTACTATCTTTAGAGAACATGAGGAAACATAGTGTTAAGAAAACATCTTTGGCGCAAGAACAATCGTTATTCACTGATATATTGTAACGTTTTGCCATAGTCTACGTAAAGGGAGAGGAAGATATTGGACGGAGTAAGTAGCAGAGGGAGTAACGCCCAAAGTAAAAGAATAACACTAGTAGCAGTTGCAAGAATCTTGCCATTATTCTTTCTCTTTTAAAAACCTATTCTTATTGTTCTTGTTCATAAACTGGGAGACCCTCGTCAAAAACACCAGTCTGCTTGCAGCAACAATTTTTCTGGTGCGACTGCTTCCTATTAGGGGTTGTGTGATGCTTCGTTTGCTAGCTTTACTGGTTTGTTCGTCTTTTGGGGCATGATGCCATTCCGTCACTAATTTTAGGTTATGTTGTATCTATTTTTCCTGGTTAATATATATGGATCTATTTCATCAAAAATTGTGCCAAAATCGATGCTTGTAAACAGAATATGATAATGACCATAACTGAGAAAGATGACAAATGGAGGTGTGCATGGTGGCTCTTGATATATATGATTGAGAAAGAATTAAAAAATTGAGGTGAATGTGAGCATGACATCTCTTATATCATGGTCTCCCCGATATCTCTTATATCATCGGTTTCTTTTCTACTTTTTCTCCCTGTCACCTATTGCAGCCTCTTCTCTAATTCTTTTCTTTTCAATTTTTTTCCCTCTATCTATGTCATGGATCTATCTCTTCGTGTTTTTATAAACTCTTCACATTCTTCAATCCCTGTCTCCTACCTCGTCTGGCCAGCATTAAACAAAACTTTAATCATTTTTGAATTAAACTCTGTCCTCCATGCCCCTTCATAGCCCCTTCACATGCCTCCAGCAAAATACTTGAAGAGAGATCCTATTGTACATATGCATTAATCAAAAACTTGTAATTATGACTTACTCTTGCATCTTAATAGACAATATTCTTTCAGACACAGTTTCACAGTATCCTCCAATAAGAAGGTATGCATCCAGTATATTTTTCTCTCTAAAGATTTGTTCCACCTAGAAGCATTAAAAAGTAAAACCGTTAATTTATTAAAGGTGCAGAAACTGATTATTAATTTGTAGCCCATATGCACAACAACAAATATTATTTAGTAATTTCTGAGTGCTAAAACTGAAATCTTATTTACTGTCCACAATTTCCTGTATAATGCAATTTGTATCAGCAATATCAATATCTGGAAAAGAAATTATTTGCCACTATATTCAGCCTTAATATTTTATAATAATAATGTTATTGATCATGTATGACACTAGGAAACTATTACTCTGAAAATTATTCACACAACTCTTTCAAAACAAGTGGAAACTCTTCTAGAACAAATTGTTGCAAAAATGTTTGATGAAATGCCTTACCAATGAAACTATGAAAATGTAAGGCTCAAGCATATGTGGTATGTATGGGTTCAAA